>VZRX01001046.1:51104-79657 GCA_013398075.1 Notiomystis cincta
GGATGGGGATGGGGATGGGATGGGATGGGATGGGATGGGATGGGATGGGATGGGATGGGATGGGATGGGATGGGATGGGATGGGATGGGGGGCAAGAGATGGCACCGATTCCAGGAATAAAAGGGGGAAAAAGGAAAACCCAATGCCAATGTCTGAGCTCCACCCTCAGCTCCCAAAGGCAGGAACAAGTCCCAAGTCCTTGGTCAGAGCTGGGAACAAAGGGAATCCAAAAACCTGGACTCAACTGAATTCCTGTGTCCAGTCTCCTAAACTTCATTCCTTACTGGGAGAGGGAAGCGTTCCCTTAACTCCAAGGGATTTTACCGGGATATTTGCTCCCTGTTCACCTCAGAACCACAGAATTTGGATTATTTTAGGCAATCAGGATACAGCTGAGTAAGAAAATGATGGGAGACAACTTCGGGCAGACCTTCCTGCCTTGTCCCAACCCATGTGTGGCACTGCTGGAATTGCCCTGAGCTCCCAGGAATGGATGCAAGGATGAATCCCACCTAAAAATGTCCTTTATTTTCCCCCAGCACAGTGACTGGGACAGCCCATGCCAGAACAAACCCAAAGATTTGCTTCTGCAAATAATCAGAAAAATCTTCAAGGACCTGGAGCCTCCTCATCCTCCAAATAAATTCCAAGCTGCCTTTTTCTTCCCTTTCCAAGTGGAGTGGAAAAGAGAGATCCTCCCATCTCCCAAACTCTTAATAATGTTCTTCAAACGCTTTGGAGATGCTTCAAGAGAAAGCACTGAAGAAATATTAACCAGGATTTCATCCGAAAGCCTTGGAGCTCATTTCAGGGCCAGCTCCACATTCCAGCCTCATTCCCTGCTCCCAAATCCCTCCTGCTTTAAGGTGATGGGTGTCAGGGTGCTTTGGAAGGTTGGGAACCTCAGGAGCTTTGTCTTGAGGAGTTTATAAATCCCTTTTTCCCTGCTTTGTGAGTGGGACCACGGGTTTTCCAGAGTCCCAGAGGGGATTTTAAGGAAAATCTGGCCGTGGATGATTCCCCTATCCCAAGCCTGGAGCCTGAGAACTCCTGGAGCTGCCCAGTCTGTCACTAATGAAAAATAAGGAGCTCCCAGCACAGCAGCCATGTGAGGAAACACCAGAAATGTGCTCCTAATTTCTCTCTCAGCCCCGAAGATTTGCGAGGGCTTTGTGGAGCTCCTGCGGCGAGCCAGGAGTGATGAAGTGCAAGGCTCCGGCTCCGGCTCCCAAGGATGCAGACTCTGCCTCGTTAGTGCCCCGCTAATTGAGGGCCCCCAACGCCAAGGGAGCAGCAGGAAAACGTCTGGGGCCTCTCCCTTTTCCAGGCATCCCTAAAAAAAACGCTTCCTAAAATCCCACTGTGCCACGGGAACCGGCCCGGAACGTTCGGGGGGATTCACGGCCGGGTCTTTCTTCCCCAGGTTGGAACATAAAATTTGGGAGTGTTTTGGATATGTGGATTGAAGGAAAAGGTCTGGGATGTGGGAAATCGGTTCTTGTCGTGCCGGTGGGAAAGCAGGAGCAAGGATGGGTAAAGGAATGGTCCAGTTAAATGTTGGGAGAGCGGGAAAGGAGGAGCTCATGGAATTCTGCAGGAGACTTCAAAGACTTTCTCAAGGCCAGGCTGGACATTGGGGCTTGGATCCACCTGGGACAGTGGGAGGTGTCCCTGAACATGGAAAAGGTGGAATGAGATGGGATTTAAGGTCTCTTTCAACCCAAACCATTCCAGGATTCTGGAGCCCCTCTGCTCTGGAGCCAGGCTGGGAGAGCTGGGAATGTTCCCCTGGAGAAGGGAAGGCTCCAGGGAGAGCTCAGAGCCCCTGGCAGGGCCTGGAGGGGCTCCAGGAGAGCTGGAGAGGGACTGGGGACAAGGCCTGGAGGGACAGGACACAGGGAATGGCTTCCACTGCCAGAGGAAGGGATGGATGGGATATGGGGAAGGAATTGTTCCCTGGGAGGGAGAGAAGAAACAAGTCTCTTCTCGAAATGGATCCCAAATTTTTCCAAAGACTAAAAACATTCTCCTCAGTACCCCACAGCCCAGGATTTTCCCTCCCTCTCTCGTACCTTTAGCCCTGACAATAAAATCCTCCAACCATTCCATTTCCACCATTCCCATGAATCCCTTCCCTGATTTTAGGACCTCGTCCTCAACTCTATTCCCAAGAGTTTCGTGTCGGGAAGGAAAAGCTTCCTCCAAACCTTTACAAAGGGACCTTCATCCAAAAGAACCCAGGAAAACCCTTCTTCCCAGTGGTTCTTTTTTCCCCCTGGGATTTCATGCTCCCTTTTTAAGGACAGGTTCCCAAATGTTATTTTTGTGAGGCAAGAGGAGAAACACCAGAGAGGGACACAAACAACATCCTACACAGATCCCACAAAAAAATTCCCACAACTCCCTATCCTGGAAAAAAAAACTGTAGGACAATTTGTTTGCCACTGGAAAAGCCAAATGATCAGAAAGAAGTAAATTCCCAAGAAGCAGAAGCAGCAGAAGTAAAACAAGAAGATTCCAAAATGGATTTCAAAGAACAAAAAGACGATTCCAAAGGAGAAAAAGAAGATTCCAAAGAAGATCCGAAAGAAGATGATGATTCCAAAGAAGGAGATTCCAGAGAAGGAGAAGATTCCAAAGAAGAAGAAGATGAAGATGATTCCCAAGAAGATGAAGATGATTCCAAAGAAGAAGAGGAAGATGAAGATGATTCCAAAGATGATGACAAAGAAAGAGATTCCCAAGGAGAAGATTTCAAAGAAGAAGATGAAGAAGATGAAGAAGATGAAGATGATGAAGATGATTCCCAAGAAGAAGAAGAAGATTCCAAAGAAGGAGATTCCACAGAAGAAGATGAAGATGATTCCCAAGATGATGAGGGTGATTCCCAAGAAGATGAAGGTGATTCCAAAGAGGAAGAAGATGATTCCAAAGAGGAAGAAGGGCCTGTGGAAGGACATTGTCCCCTCACCATTCCCAAGGGACATGGAAGGCTGTTCCTAAGCCTTCCAAGCATCCCTTGGGACACCAGACAGGATTTCTGCCCACCCTGGAGCCACGAGCTGGAGTAAATCCAGGTTTCAAAAAACCCTTGGGATGTGACACGGCCAGGAGTGAAAGGGAAAGTGGCTGCTCTCCTCACTGGGGGAGGAAATTCTAATTCCAGAGTGGGAAATGTGGAACAGGAGGAAAACTGAGGGTCCTCATGCTCAGGAGGGACTGCTGTGGGAAGGGATCAATGAGCTCTCCTGAGCTTGGCTTAACAAGCAATTCCCTGAGCAGGGCTTAGGCCTGGCCTGAGGGAACGGAGAGACCTGGACAGGCTCTGGGGAAAAGCAGGAACGTGGAGTGGTGCAAAGTGAATCCACACCTCAGCCACCAGCAGGGCCTGGGAGGAACGGGAGCTGGAGCTCAGGAGGACAAAGGTGCCACCAGGGAAGCTCTGGAAGGAGAGGAAAGATCAGGGCCTTCATCGGGAGGGACGGAAAAGCCACGCTGAGGATGTGACATAATCCCTGGAGGATTCCAAAGGGAATTTTGGACTGAGAGGTGAATGAAAACTGGGAAAGACCTAAATGCTGAGTGAAAGAATGAGCCCAACAAGTGGGTGAATTCCAAAGGAAGGAGAGATGGGATTTATCCACATCCTACACACAACAGTTCCAGGAGGAACGGCCAAACGTCATCGTTATCCCAGGAACTCCAGAGCTCTAATCAAACATGGTCAAAATGCCCAAGTAGATGTTGGAACATCATGCTCTGGAGAAGATGGCATTGAGAGGATTTGAAAAAATTCCTTATTTCACAGAATCCCAGACTGGCCTGGGTTGGAAGGGACCTACGAAGGTCCTTTAGTCCAACCCCAGCCATGGGCAGGGACATCTTCCACTAAATCACATCCTGTCCAACCTGGCCTGGAATGTTTCCAGGGATCCACCCCTCTCTGGCAGCTCTGCCAGGGTTTTACCACCCTCATTTCCAGAAATTCACTCTTTAAATCTTCTTTGAATCAACTTCCCTTCAGTTCGAGCCCTCAGCCCTCGTCCCATCCCAACAGGCCCTGCCATAAAATCTGCCCCTGTTTGTGAGGATACAGCAATCCCTGTTCCCGATCTCCTGACTGGGAAGTTTCAGGACTGGAGTTTGCCTGCCTGTGGGCAAACAGGGATGGAGTTTGATGGGATACTGGGACCCCACGGGGCTGTTTAACACAAGCCACGGCCGACTCTGGTAAACAACTCCTGTGGTCTGCATTGAGAACAGATCTGGAAGCAGGAGAAGGAGCCCAGCAGGGGGGATTTGATCTGATCCATGACCAAAACCATTCCCATGCCCCAAGCCAGCCCTTCATGGGCTGACCAGTGAAGCAATCCCCCACAATTTACTCCTGCCATAAAGGGAGCCTGTTTTTCCCACAATCCTGAGCCACCATATCTGGGATCAATAAACCTCCTCAATAGCCACATAAAACTCCTTTCATCCCTTCTTCCCTCCAGAAAAGGTGGCAACTGCCACTCCAAATGACCAATCCCACCGACCAAAGGGGCCCCGTGCCCACGCCTTGGGATCAACTCCCAGCCCCACCACGAAGTCCTGGAAAACAAGTGACTGCAGCTCCTCACCCCAAAAGCTGTGGCTCATGGCCTCGGCTTTGTAGGTCCTCTGGAAAGAGTTACCAAAGATAAAACAATCTTTCCATCTTCTGATTTAAAAGGGACTTCTGGGCAATGTCTGTCTTAAAAGTCAATATAAATTTGCATTTCTCCCTGGAGGCTCCTCGTTCCAAAGGGTTCCCATTGGGCTTTAACAATGCCACTGCCCTTTTTCGGGGAACAATGACAAATCCTCGTCCTCTTGATGGATGCTCATTCCCTACAGAAGTCAACAGTAAAAATGTGAAAGGCTCCGGAGCATCCACGATGTTCCTACCAAATTCCTCAGGCTCCCCAGCCAGGCACAATTAAGGACTCGGCACAAGGAGTGAGGATGTGCTGAAAGAGATCCCAATCTCACCAGAAAAGTCATCCCAGGTTCCTCCCAGTTTAGCAAAGCGAGGCTTTGCTCTTCTGGGGGGCTTTCGGCAGAGCTTCCATCGCGGCTTTGGCAGGGTCTGCCCGCTGCAAAGGGGAAACTCCAGAGGGAAACAATGAAAGGGAAGTTAAGGCACTTCGGAGCCTAAGAAGTCACTGAACTGTTGCTCAGGCAAACTTCAGAAAACCATTCATCTTCTGAGGGAGCCACCAGCAACGGCGCTGCCGCGGCTCTGGAGCCGCTGCCATCCTTGTGGGAGGTCCTGTCAAGCTCCCAGGATTTACAGAGCCGCGGGAAGATAACGCCGAGCGCTGGGATCACCGCGAGGAGTGGCTCTCTGTTCAACGGGGAGGCCAAATCCCGGCCCCACTGCCTCAGCCTGCCCAAAGCTGCGGCCGCAGGTGGCACCTGGACTCCAAACAGCCCCGGGCCAGGAGATGGGAGACTCCGGGAACACCGCAGGAATTCCTGCGGACCTGCAGGGAACTCAGAGGGATGAGAGGTTCTGCAGAGGTTTAGCACCAACCCCAAAAGTCTCCCGGCACAGAGGGGGTTTGGGCCTCAGCAGAACCAAAATCCACCAAAGTGGATTGTGCTGGACCCTCACGAGTCGTAATTAGTATTTGTTGATAAGTACAGACGCTTAACGAGCAGATTATAGCCATGATTCTAATCAGAGAGACCCAAACCCAAGTTTCTGCTCTCCTTTGAAACAGGCCCTGTCCACCTGAGGACTCAGCCCAAGATTCCCACTTTGCCATCCCTGTCCCTCCGGAAAAATGAAACCTTGTTAAAATCCAGCAGGACCTCGCCACTCTTCACTGCACATCCTGAACATCCACGGAAAACAGACTTTTCCAATGGCTTCCACACTGTTCCCACACCAGAATTGCCCCTGGAGCAGCTGAAAAGCCAAATAATTCCGTGGATTTATCCCATCAATAACTAGGAGCAGAACAAGCTTTGACTCAAGCCACTTCCCTTCCTGCTGCCCTCGGAAGCGCAGGAGCAATTTCCACAGTGAGGACGTCACTGAGACTCCTCTGCTGGGCACCAGCTCCAGGAATTCCTTGGCTTGGGCACACTCCGCTTGGCAGGGCCAACCCCAGGAGCACTGGAAGGGCTGGGCTGGCTGAGGGCATGATCTGAGCCCCGTGGGACTCGTGTGGGACAAAGCTCTGCCCCCACAGCAGCGGCTGCTCCTGGCCAAGGGCTCTGGGAACGAGAAATTTCTCCAGGCAGGAGAAATTCCCAACTCCCCTCCTGTGACAGAGGCCCACTGAGGAACTCTTCCCAGTCAACATCTACAGGGAATCATGGAATGGTTTGGTGGGAAGGGAGCTTAAAGATCATCCCATTCCAGTCCCTTCTATGGGATACTTCCCACTACCCCAGGTCCAACTTGGCCTTGGACACTTCCAGGGATCCAGGGCAGCCACAGCAAACCTGGGAATTCCATTCCAGGGTGCTCACCACCCTCACGGCCAAGAATTCCTTCCCAAGATCCCATCTAAACCTATTTTTCACTTTGAAGCCAAAACCTGGACATTTCACCTTCCCAGGGTTACATCAGTCAAACTCATTCCCTGGCTCATCCCAAGCTGAGCAGACACCGCAATGATCCATGGAAAACAAGGAAGCAGAACACAAATGGATAAATGGATAAACTCCACATTTTCTCCTCTCATCCAATTTTTCTTTCCAACAGGGAGAGGTTCCCCATCACCATCGTTTCTCCCAGCACCTGGTTCTTTCCAGAAACAAGGATTTTCCTTGGACACTTGGCTGCACTGCAGGAATATCCCAAATATTCCTCAACCTCCAGCTCACAATAAAGAACTTTAGCCCGAAATATTTAACCTTTACTCGCTTTGTATAAACCAAAAATTACAACTTTCGATGCAAAACTCGGGGGTGTCGTTCTTGGCTGTGGGTTGGGGTTTTATGACAGCAAATAAAGATTGCACCAGGTAAGAACAAAACAATGAAATTCCCAATGAACTCGAAAAATGACAACCCCGGGGAGTGATGGGGATGAAAACTCTGCCCAGAAAAAAGGAATTTCTGCGGCTCCCACTTTGAAGAGTTTTTCACATCCCTCTCTATAGGATCAGAGCACTCAATTTATATAAAACAAATGTACAAACACACTGGGAGAGGCTTTGGGAAGTGTTGGGAGCAGAAAGGAGGAGTTCCCACGATAAGGCAAACGGGAGAAGCCATTGGACACGGCGACAGAGGGATTCTGACACTCCATGTGCAGTAGGTTTTAATTATATTGCAATAAGGAGCTATATATGTGCATTTTTCATGATTTACTAGATGGCTTCTTTAAATTCTAAGCCAAGCTGTGTTTTTTTGGTTTGGGTTTTTTTGGTTTTTTTTTTTTTTTAAGAAAAAAACCCCAGTTTTTTAAAAAATAATTCAAAATAGAAACGGCGCTGCAGCAAACATTTGGAAAATTTTTTGGAGTCGATTGTTTATTGGGACTCCAACTGATTTTAATGAAAAATATGGTTATAATTTGAAAAAAAGCAGCACTTTTATGTTTTGCATAAGGAAAGGCCCTACAATGCAACCTCCGGGGCACTTCTAGAATCAAAAAAACCTAAATCTCAAATGGTCGCCGGGGCTCGCCGGCCAAAACCCCTCCTGGAAACCCCAAAGATGTGGGTTCCAAAGTATTCCAAGCATCCACAACAAGTGAAACTGGATGTAGGGAAGTATGTTCCCAACATTTCCTTCTGTTTCTGGTGAAACTGGAACCAGATGACCCCGAGCAGCTCATTGTGTGAAGGGGTCATTAAGCAGCTGCAGATGCAGCCCCACTGCTGAGCAGCGACATCGGCGCTGATCGCTTCCATCCCGCTCCGGGGAAAGGTCATCCCAGGGGTAACGCGGGATCCTCTCGGCCCTCGGAGCGTCCCAGTGCTGCAGCTTGGGGAGAGCTCGGCCAGGAGTCTCTGCAGAGTCCCAGGGAGAGCCACAGGACACCTCACTGTGGTGTCTGACGGTGGAAGGGACTCTTGGGTCCTTCTCCTGGTGGGAGGCAGATCCAGGTTTTTCTCCCCTGGACGGTTCTCCCATCTGGCCTTTCCCTGCTCATTTCACCACAAAATCCATCCCAGTTTGGTTTCCTGGCACTGTGAGGTCACAGGAAAGGTCTCCAGGTGCCCCTGGTGGGGCTCAGCCCAGCCCCAAGTGACGTCACCTTCACTTTCCAAAGGAACTTGGGCTTTCCAGCACTTTTCCAGTTCATTCACAGAAAATCAGGACACCTGGAAAAATTACTCCATGGAAAGGGTGGTCAGGCCTTGGAAGTGCCCAGGGAGGTTTGGAGTGCCCATCCCTGAGGGTGTCCAAGGAATTCCTGGATGTGGCCCTCAGTGCCAAGGTGAGCACTGGGCACTGGACTCAATGATCCTGGAGGGCTTCTCCAACCTCAGTGATCCTGGGATTTTGTGACTGGCACAGATGGAATATTGAGGGGAAGTCCTTCCCTTTGAGGGTGGAGAGGGCTGGGATGGACTTCCCAGAGCAGCTGTGGCTGCCCCAGGATTCCTGGCAGTGTCCAAGGCCAGGTTGGACACTGGGGCTTGGAGCCACCTGGGACACTGGGAGGTGTCCCTGCCACAACAGGGGTGGGATGGGATGGGATTTAAGGTTCCTTCCTACCAGACCATCCCATAATTATAAGATCAAACAAACCACACCAAGTTCAGCAGGAGCTGAGGCTGTCCAGACATCAAAGGGTTGGAGATGATGCTCCTTCACTGCAGAACCACCATCCCCTAAATGCCACAAACCCCGAAATCTGCACCACCTGGGCCAGCGCCCACTTGGAAAAATTCCATTTTAAAGCCAGCAGCCCCTTTTTCTCCCACTTTTTGACAGCCCAAACTCAAACAACCACGACTCCGTTCCAATTCCACAGGCACACAAAAATATTAAGAATTAGGAATAAAACAGCACCGCCAACAGTCCACACATCCACGACATCCACACATCTCAAAGAGGACCAGCTCCATCAAGCTGAAAATAATTAAGAGGCAAATCAGTGGGGAGAAAGAACGTAATCAGAAAAATATGAAGCCTAATTGAAAATTGTTTAAGAACATTTTAACGAGATGCTCCAGAAGCCACAATCCCACAACTGAGCGGGGCGGCCACGCTGGTTAAAAGGCAAACCTGGCACAGATGGGAGTTAAAGAGGCCATAAAAAACCAGGGAAAAAGAAAAAGGGGACATGACAAATGGAATAAAGGGAAAAGCTCAGGCTGACAAAGGGAAATCTGGTGTTAGGATGTGCAGGGGCTGATATGGGAAGCAAGAGATCCACAGAGAAATCATTGGTTTGGTGAAGTTTAGCCTTGATTTCTTTTTTCTAGGAAGATTTAAACAATCCAATGGGTTCTTTTCCTAAAAGGAAATTTTTGGAAGCGTCCAAGGCCAGGTTGGATGGAGCAACCTGGGATAGTAGAGGTGTCCCTGACCACGGCAGGGGTAGAATGAGATGGGATTTAAGATCCCTTTAATCCAAGCCACTCAGTGATTCCATGATTTTTTTTTCCCCCTGCAAAACTGGAAGAAAAATCTCAATATTGTGAACAGCTGAGGGAGGTCATGGAATCTCATCCCTGGAGATCACAGATCCCTTTGGATTGCAATCCAGAGGCAGGTGGGCCAGCAAATCCCCTTTGGGGCCACCAGATGGTACAGGTCAGGTGTACAACCATGGAAATGTTGGTGTGACTCCTCCTGGGAGACTGGACTCTGTTCTGCCATTCAAATTCCAGAAGGTCAGTGGAAAACCTCTTGTTTCAAACCCCAGAACATGTCCAGACTGGAAAACTGTGAGTTTTCCCATGGGAAACTGAGTTATAACCACAGAAAGGTTAGTGAGCTGTCAGTCTTCAGCCAGGGAACTCAGATTTGCCATTTAGTGCCACAAAATCAACCCCAGCAGCCCAAAAAAAGCCAAAGGAGGACTGGGAATTAGGTCCAGGTTATTCTCCAGGAGAGGGAATTAGTGATTGGTGCAAAGTACCTGAACATTTGGAGAGAGCAGGAGACTGAAGAATATCCTGGCAATTATTTTCCACTGATTGTATCTGCAATCCTTGAGGGAATGAAGGGAAGAAACATTAATGAAAGAAAAGCAGAGAAGACAAAGAGTAGACAGGCAAGGAAAATTCCTGAAAAGTGGAAGCAAAGAGGGCAGAAAGCTGACAAAAACAGAGGATTAAGGGATTTGTACAACTGAAGGCAGCAAGAAAAGGGAAATTAAACCCAGAACTGCTCCACCCAGCAGGACTGGGCTGGTAATGAAGGACAAAACCAAGGGCGAAGTCCTGCACCTGGGTCAGGGCAACAAATCCAGACTGAGGTGAGCTAAGGAGAAGGATTTGGGATGTTGTGGATGAGGCTGGAATGGCCCAGCCCAGACCTCACACCCCCAGCCCTGATCCCAGGGTTTGGGCAGCAGGAAAGGTGGGAATTCTGCCCCTGTGGCCCTCAGGTGAGACCCCACCTGCAGAGCTGCCCCNCTGGAATTTCAAGGCCTAGAGATGAGAAGATCATCACGGTTACACCCGGAGTAAACCCAGAGCACAGAACTGGCACCACTGGGCCCTTGCTGAGCTCTCTGATTCTGTGAACATTGAAATCTTCTCACTTGAATAAACTTCTTCTATAAAAAATCTTGTGCCTTTCAAGCTGCCCAAACACCTCGGTCTGGAGTGAGAACAGACAGAGAACCCTTAACCCTGGAAAGGGTTTGGTGAGGGAAAAATGTAAATAGAGAGAGGAACAAAGAGGGAAAATTCACAGAGGAGCACCAAGGCCACGTCTCATCCTTCACAGCCCCAGCTGATACCAGCCGTGGGATCGTTCCCAAAATAAATCCATGCCCCAGACAACCAAAAAACCCTTTCTGACTCAGCCAAGTCCTGGTGTCCAAGGCCACCCTCTCCCCCAAGGTCAGGCTCCTTCGTGAGTCAGAGCCTGATTCCTTTTCCCGTAAGGCAGCAAGTTCAGCGCTCCAAGAATTTCCAAGTTCCATCAAAATCCATAAACACGTTTTATTCCATCCAGGAGAACATTGAACTTGGCGGCACCGAGCGCCGCAGCGGTGGCCACAAGTCAAGAAAAATCCTCTTTGGAAGAGCCCAAACATCTCCCAGGAGTGAAATGAAGGAGGTCTGGAAAATGGGCATCTCCCCTAAACACAGCCACCCTTTGTCATAAACAAAATACCCATAAAAAGCTGGTAATTATTCCCTATTTACATTAACGGCCTGTTAAAAACGCCTGGTTCCAGGGGGAGCCTGGAGCTCCTGGACAGCTTGGCACAGGGAGGCACCCCCGGATTAACAGCTCACCCAGGGCCACACAAGGAGCGTTATCAGAGCCCAAATCACAGCTCCCAAATCCTTGGCTGCCCCAGCTGGAGTTCAGCTTCCCTTCCCTTTCAACTGCTCTTGGCTTTTGAAATCTGGTCTTCGCCACAAGAAGAAAAACAAGTTCGAGTCCCCAATTCCCACAGGAAGTTCTGGGATCTCGGTGCTCAGGTAGTCCCGAGCCCCAGACGAGGCAGACGAGGAGCTGGCCACCGATTGACGCCCACCTCGAGGTCAGCGGCTGTGGCTGGAACACGGGGCTTTAGAAAAAACGACTCACTGGGATTGTGAAGGTTTTCCAGGGATGATGCAATGGCCACCACAAGCCTGGATGGATCATCCCTGAAGGTCTTTACTCCACACCCAAGCCCTGACCCAGCTCTGACCTTCAACTCCCCGAGCCCCGGCTGTTTGTTTCAAACCGCGGCTACAATCGGCCTTCTCTAAAAACAAAATCAAAACCTCCTTCTTTGATAAGGGAATTAAATCCTTCGAGCCTCACAAACCCTGCTTCCAACTCTGATAAAGATTCCAACTGTCCCATCTTTGTCCAACAAAGCCAACTCCAGGGAGACGAGGACAACCCCTGCACAAAGTCAGTGCTCACAGGTTCTGCAGGTGGAACCAAACCAACACCTGCCATGAGGATATTCCAGAGGGATTGCTCGGGACATGGCTCCCTTGGAATCTTTTCCCTGAACTGTTCTATTCCACATCCTGAAAGGTGCAGCAGCTCAGGAGGAAAGGGCAAAGGATTAAGTAAAAATTTTATTTAGGAGATGCCACTCCCCAGCAAGGTTCAGAGAGAAAAGCAGCTCCCTCTGTTCCCATTTTTTGGCCATGAGAAAATCCATTTCTTTAGGACATCCTAAAATCCACTGGAGCTGATTTCACATCAAAATATATTTAACTCCATCCTATCCAGACACTCTGTGTACCCTGAGGTGTCTCCAAAGGATCCTGGCAGAGGTTTCCCAGAGCAGCTGTGGCTGCCCCTGGATCCCTGGAAGTGTCCAAGGCCAGGCTGGACACTGGGGCTTGGATCCACCTGGGCTGGTGGGAGGTGTCCCTGCCCATGGATGGGGTGGGATGGGATGATCCTTAATGTCCCTTCCCACCCAAACCCCTCTGTGATTCCCTGGATTGTGCAAACCATAGGAAGTGTGCAGCTGACACTGCCACACCCAAACCAGGGACATTCCACGTTCCTGAAGCTGCAAAAGCCATCAAAAAGCATTTTTGGAGATCAGGTACTTTGCAGTTGTCTCACTGCCCCACGTTCATTTTTGATCCTGGTTTGCCACAGGAAAAACCCAACATCCAGGAGGTCCCAAGGGCCCCTGATCCATGTCCATCCAGGCAGCTCCACATTCCAACGCTCCGGCACAGGCAGAGCTCGGATCTCCACGTGGGAAAACGCTGCCCCTGCACCTCCCTCCTTCAGGAACGGTCAGGAATGAGCTCTCCTTCCCAGCCAGACAGGGAGAGCAGCCCTGCTGAAGGCCATGGAATAATTTCCTGGTAATTATCCTCATTCCCTGCTCCCGGGGCTGCTCCAGCAGCGGCCTCAGACTCACGGCCGATAAATAAAACCTTCAGAAACAGCACAAAAATCTTCCAGAGAGAACAGGGCTGAGGAGTGACTTCACCTCTGCGAGGGCTTCCTGAAACCCAAACCTCTCCCTGGAAACCTGCCCGGGTTGGGATGAGGGATGAGAGCAGAGCAGGTCCCTCCCTGTGACCCAGCATCGGGTCCGACCCAGAGGACACCTGAGTCACCAGGAACTGGGAACCAATTCCATAAAAAGGAATTAATTTCCATTTTAACCTGATTTTTAGAATCTCAGAAGCAAACTAAGATGGAATTTCTCCAATGGCATCATCACCAACTTTGATATCAGATGCAGAATAAAACCCTGAACCTGATTTAAGTGACTTTCACCTTCTACAGTTTTGAGGTTTTGCTGTTTCTGACCCCCATTTGTGTCCCAGCCTCACCTCATCCCAAATCCTGCCAGCTCCCAGCAAATATCCAGATTGTAAATTAGGAAAACACAAATAAAACCAATCAGCATCAACAGTTCCAAGTGATCAGAGCCTTCAGTGCCACAGTGCCAGTTGTGCACCAGCTGGAAAAGCTGAAGTGGCCTCTGAGGAAATGGATTTGGTCCAAGGAAAACACAAACAGGGGTGAAAGTCAAAGGTAGAGCTAAAAAAACCCAAAACAAGGAAAAACAGGCAATGTCCCTTAAAAGCTTCTCCTCTAATGCAAGGAAACTGTGGATCAACCACCACGGAATTTCAATATATTTATTTTTACCTACAAATATTTGGAATATCACAGCTTGACCACTCCCTCCATCTTTTTTTTGGTGGGATTTGGTTTGGTTTAAAACAGCAATTCCTAATTCAATCCCTTAGGTCTCCCCACCCCAGCATCATTTGTTGTCACTGGGAGCTTCCCACTGGGCCAGTTCTGGGTTGGCCAACCCCAGACTCACAGCCAGGGATGGAAGGAGCCAGCTCCAAAGTGCACCCAGCACAGATGGAGTCATGGAATCATTCAGGATGGAAAAGCTCCTTAAGATCATCGAGTCAAACCAATAACCCAGAGAAGCTGTGGCTGCCCCATCCCTGGAATTGTCCAAGGCCAGGCTGGAGCACCCTGGGGCAGTGGGAGGTGTCCCTGCCCATGGCAGGGGTGGCACGGGGTGGGCTTTAAGTTCCCTCCAAACCATTCCATGATTTTACAATCCCCTGGAATAGCACTACAGCCTCAGAAGGTGAACATCCCAGACATCTGACGTGGAGGGAGGGGCATTTTGGTTCCATGAATTCCCCAAACCAGATGGGAACAGAACCTCTCCCTCCACCCCACAGCTCCAGCCCCACTCCCATGAAAAGAAGTTTGGATCTCAGCTGTTTGGACCTTCCTGGCCCCACCATGAACGAGATCAAAGTCCTTCAACCCTCTCCATGCAGCAGATGGTGCATCCAGCTCCTGCTGACCACCACAGCTGGTTCATTCCTGCCCTCACATCCACACCCTCCACACTCTTCTGGCTGCTGATGGAGCTGAACCTCCTCCAGCTTTCCCACCAACAACAGCCCAGGGGGGATTTGCTCCACCAGAAATTCCTGCCTTCATGGAGGCGACGCCGCGGAGCCAAACTCCTCCTGAGGTCAATCAACAACTCATCAGTCCATGGGCAGCAACTCATTCCCCATGAGGTCAATCAACAAGTCCTCATCAGGCCCAGGGGCAACTCCTCATGAAGTCAATGGGCAACTCCTCACTAGTCTATGGGCAACTTCTCATGAGATCCACGGGCAACTCCTCGTCAGTCCATAGGCAACTCCTCATGAGGTCAATCTACAATTCCCCATGAGGTCAATCAACAAGTCCTCATCAGGTCCATGGGCAACTCCTTATCAGTCCATGGGCAACTCCTCATGAGGTCAATCAACAACTCCTCATCAGGCCCAGGGACAACTTCTCATGAGGTCAATGGGCAGCTCCTCATGAGGTCCACATGGAAAACCCCTCATCAAGAGTCCAAAACCCCCCAGGCTTAATCCATGAAGTGCAGAGCACACACAGGGTGAGGGGTGCTAGGACAGCACCTCATGGACCATTTGCAACTGGTCGCTCCTGGTTTGGTGGCACAAAGCCTCAGACCCAGTGACTGAACCAGTGAGGGTCACCATGGTCAACAACTTCACCCCTGGGCTTGGGCATGGCAGGAGGTGACCAAAAGGTCACCTCAGAGTTTGGGCTGGACGATGTGGCACTTGGGCCTGGGTGACAAAGTGTGTTAGGTCATAGGATGGGCTCAATGATTCCATGATTCTGTGTGATACTGGAGGCCTTCTCCAGCCTAATTAATTCCATGATTCTGTGTGATCCTGGAAGCATCTTCCAACCTTCATGATCCTGTGAGAATCGGTGCTGGAGGACAGCAATGAAGTGACCCACACCAGGTTTTACTGAATCCCAAGAGTCCACATTAAGTTCTGGAAAACTTCCTGCCTGGTTTAGTTTTCCATCTGCTGCCAAACAGAGCCCAGAGATTTCTATTTGTATCCTGGTATTTGGCAAGGGCAAGGAATATTTCCTAGCTGGAATATAAAAAAAAAAAAAAAAAAAAAACAACAAAAAAAAAAAAAAAAAAAAAAAAAAAAAAAAAAAAAAAAAACACCCCAACATGAACTACAGCATGTTTTAGTAAAATCTTACCACNAAAAACCCCCCTCCCATTCACACTGAAACATCTCCTGGACATCCCTGTGGGCCTAATTCCCAGAACGCCGAAATCCAAACCTCCAAATGGGAAAAATACACTGATTACCTGCCAGGAACCTCAGGAGTGGCAAGCCAAGCCCTAATAACAGCCTGCCTTCCCATCTGGCCTCCACACAGCAACTGGGAAAAGGGCCCTGATCGGAGCTGGACCGGCTCGTCAGGGTAATTGCTCGGAATTAATTAAATGTTCCTCTCTGCAGCTGCACAGAACGTTCATGTGGATCATTCCCTGAGCACTCTGATGATTCCCTGGAATGGATGCGACCATTAGACCCAATTCCATAAGAGCTGGATTCCATGATCCTCATGGGTCCCTTCCAACACTCTGCCTCTGAAAGATTTGCATCTAAAGATTTGTATTTTAAGCTAAAATCCTGAAAATCTGTATGAGAACTGTGAAGGCAAATTCATAGCATGAGTCTTTAACCCCTCAGAACAGCACAGGGGCAGAATGGCTTCCTACTGCCAGAGGGCAGGGATAGGTGGGATGTTGGGAAGGAATTCCTGGCTGGGAGGGNGCTGGGCTGGAATTCCCAGATTTGCTGTGGCTGCCCCTGGATCCCTGGCAGTGTCCAAGGCCAGGTTGGACATTGGGAATTGCAGCACCCTGGGGCAGTGGGAGGTGTCCCTGCCATGGCAGGGGTGGCACTGCTTGAGATTTAAGGTCCCTCCAACCCAAACCATCCTGGGATTCTGGGAGATGGGAGCTGTGCTTGGTTGAGGAGCCACTCTGTGTGGAGACTTGGGGATCTTCTGAAGGTGGAAATGAGTCCTTCAGAAGCCACTCCCTGTGCCCTCATTCTCCCCTGGAATTCCTTCAGTCTTCACAGTTCCTCCACGACTCAGCTGCAACTCCGAGCAGGGCAGTAAAAACCCGAAGGTTTTGCTCTCAAATTGAAACGTTTTGCTCTCAAATTGAAACATTTTGCTGAGCCTAATTAAAGCAACTCCTGATGATTATGTAAAACCCTGTCCCCAGCCTTCAAACGAGTTGCTCAGTGCCGGCTCCGCTCGAGCTCCGTGCCTAATCACCCCTGGAAGGAGCAGGAGCTGCGGGTGTTGAAAGGGAACAGCTCGAGCTTGGCCAGGGCACCCGGCGACCGCAAGTGTTGAAACTCGCAGGGAACACGAGCAGAGCTTTGATCCCAACACAGTCCAAGTTTCCCCAGCTCGGGACTCGCTGAGGCCACCGAGCTGACAGCAGGGAAAGGAGGTTTTGGAGAGACTTCAGAGCTTGTGACGGCGGTGTCACAGCTGTCAGCTCACGGAACGCCGGCTCCATGGAACTCCCGGCGCGAGAACGGGATCCAGGTCAGCACAAGCCCTTCCCTCTCACCCCCACAACCTCCATGGGTGCTGCAGTTTCTCCCAAACTGGGTCACTCATGGAGGAACAGGCTGAGATGCAGCCAAGGGAATGTGGAAAGGATTTGGGGCCGATGGAAGATCCTGGCACGCTCCAAGGATGACGTGGAAATGGAGCTGCACAAGTCCCAGGATAACAAATGTCACTTGAGGTGTCCTGCAGTTCTTTTAAGCCAGGCTTGGGGGACATGGTCCAAACCTGTTAGAAACTGCTGAGAGCTGGAAAATCAAACAGGAGCTGCACCAGGACTTGGTTCATGGATGGAAGTGGGAATGTAAATGTGACAATCCTGATGATAATTTCTCTTTAGTTCAGGTAGGGTGGCTTTGGGAGGAATAAAGACACTCCTCATCCCATTAGGAATCTGCAGGAAGTTCAGTGATGTCAGGGAGTTCCTCCACACTCAGGTGCCTTGATCAGCTCTTGACTTTATATTTAATATTAACTCATCCCAGTATAACTGGACTGAGCAGGATCAGCAGCAGAACATCAGGAAAATGAGGGGTGGCTGAAGAAGCTCCAAGGTATTCCTGAGGCTGGGCCAAGGCATGTGGAGGACGGGAAGAACCTGGAACTGGACTGTGCCAGGGGGAGAGAAAGGCAGTGCTGGAAGTGGAGGTGGAGGTGGGAGAAGGAGAAAAGGAGAAAAGGAGAAAAGGGGGAAAGGAGAAAAGGAGAGAAGGAGGAAAAGAAGGAGATGGAGGAGAAGGAGAAGAAGGAGAAAGAGGAGAAGGAGATGGAGGAGAAGAAGGAGATGGAGGAGAAGGAGAAGAAGGAGGAGAAGAGGCACTGGCTGAGCATCTTCAGGATGTGGCTGTGGCAATCAGAGAATCCCACAATGGGATGGGTGGGAAGGGGCCTCAAAGCCCACCCAGTGCCACCCCTGCCACGGGCAGGGACACCTCTCACCATCCCAGGGTGCTCCAAGCCCTGTCCAACCTGGCTTTGAACCATTTTAAACTTTCACTTTGGCCTTGAACAGATCAGTTATTGATCCCCATTCCCTGAAGATGCGCGAGAGATCAAACGGGAGCTGCTGGGGCTGGGAAATGAAGCTGCTCTCCATATGCAGGAGGAGAGGGCCCTCTATAAATAGCAAAGTGGGAAGCGAAGTCTCCTCGAGGAACCTCGCTGGGACAAAGCTGGGTTTGTTCCCAGGGTCGGCAGGGAGCAGCAGGAGGAGGAGCTGATTGCCATCTGCTGGAGAGGCCGTCGCAGCTCTCTTATCTCTGCCCTCCCAGCGCGGCTCCAGTGAGAGCAGCTCCGGGGCCCCGGGGAACTCAGCTGAGCTCACACCCAGCGGCTCCCCCTGCCCAGGGACCTCCTCCCTGCCCAGGGACCTCCTCCGGGCCAGGAATCAACAGCTGAGCTGAAAAAACAGGGTGGGATTTTAGGAGATTCCGGCCCTCTGCTCCACCTGGTGCTTCCCGCTGTGTCCTGCTGCATCCCAAATCCTCTCCAACCTCCAGCCACCTCTGAGCTTTTCTAAAGTGCCTCCCTAGGGCTGGAGGCTCGGAGATAAAGGCTCTGCAAAGCCCTCCTGAGCTCTTCAGGGAGGAAGTCTGGTGGGAGCTGGAACAGCTCCACAGGGAAAGGTCACATTCCTGAGGCTCCAGGAGCGTTTGGATGGCGATCTCATGGACAGGGGACTGGGGTGCCCTGGGCAGGATCAGGAGCTGGACTGATGATCCTTGTCATGGATTCTCCTCATGGCAAGGGCTGGAATGAAACGATCTTTAAGGTCCCTTTCACCCCAAACCACTCCATAATTCCATAATCCCTGTGGGTCCAACTCAGGACATCCTGCCCAAGCTTCCCACTGCTCCACATGGAAAATATTTTAGGGAAGAGCTCCTGGAGGAGCTCACCTGCTGAGCAAAGCGGAGCTGAGATTCACAGAATCCTGAGGCTGGAAAAGACCCCTAAAATCAGCAACTCCAAGGATCTGCCAGAGATGCTTCATCTCCCGGGATGGGGACTCATCCACTGCTCCCTGGATAAGGAGCAGGAGACGATTCCATCACCCCAAATGCCACATCCTGGAGCGATGGGAAACGCAGCAACGATCACTGGTGGGAGCCACATTTGGATGAGCTCAGACAAATGCCTGGGATGAGCTGGGGAAGGGGCAAAAACAGGGAGAAAACAAACCCCACAACCCTTTGGGCTAAAACAGGCAGCCAGGCAAATCCATGGAACCCACGTGCTCTTGGTGCTCCTTCCCTGCGCAGCGGGGACGGTGGGAAGGGCAGCAAATCCCTGGCATTTGGGGCTGGAGGGATGAATTCCCTATCTCAGCTCGTGCCTTTGCACAGAACAAAGATGGAGAGACAGGGAATTGTTTTTCCGAGGCAGCTGCAGCCCTCGGCAGCGCCTGGAAGAGGCTCCGTGCCGGTCTGTGTGTGGCACCATAAACACACAGGGATGCTCCTTGAAGTGGGATCCTGCAGGGAATTTTGCTCCCAAGGCACACGGAATGAGGAGACTCCCCGTGGCTCCAGCTGCTCCGGGACGGATCCCGTGAGCCGCCCTCGGAGCGGAGGGCTGGGATTTGATCTCTTTTCCCTGGGGAATATTCTCCTCCAGCACGCCAGCTCCAAAGGAGAGGCTACACCAAGCGCTGACACTGCTCCAAAAACTGTGTGGACCAGACAGGGCCATTGCCGGGATGATGGAATTCCCTGGATGAGCCCCTTGAAAGGCAGGAACAGTGACCCCAGATCCCTGTCTGCATTCCCACTCCCTGCTCCCGAATCCAGGGGCTGAATTTTCCCTGCAGACAAGGAGTCCTGGGCTGTCAAGGCAGTGAATCCCAACGGGAATTCCAGGCAGCAGGAGCCTCTCCTGCCGCCAGCATCCCGAGGATCTGGATGCCCCCCACGCTGCCAGCACAATAAAATCCAGCAGTCCCATCCACGGGACACTCCCCTTCCCAAAGATCCATCTCCTCTTTCCCTTCCCCTCCAAGCTGCTCGGCAGTTCTGGAACATTTCAATTTGGGAAGCTCCAGGCTCCCGAATCCAGCGGCTGCTGCCACTTCCCATCGTCTGACAGCCCCGGCTGGGTTCCTGTAAACACCTCCCCAGTGCAGCCATTCCGGGGGGGGGGGTTTAAGTGGGAAAAACCCACGAGGGAAATTGGAATTCTTCAATCCCAGCCAGGAGCAGAGCGGGAGCTTCCCGAGCACCCCCAATTCCCGCTGTCTGCCCGGGGAAGGGAGCAGGGGCAGGGCTGAGGATGGGAGGTGCAAGGAAGGCTGTTTAATCTCTTCTTGATTTGCAGTAATTATTTAAAGCTGCTGGGGACCTTGTTTTGAAAATCCCACTGTGTGCTCTCCATATATCCCGCTCACACTGACACCAGGAATTAGAAAATTCCAGCTCCATCAAAACGCCTTTCGGGCGGATTTTGCTGCTCTGGACTTTCTCAGGCTGCAGACAATGCAATAAAAGCTCTCCCTAAAACAATATTCCTCCGTATTTTAACAGCACAGGGGAAATATTTCTTCTGTTCTGGCTGTTTGCTACGACCAAGTTTCCAGCAATGCCAAATTTCAGCTGTTTTCCAGGGGGCTCGGGAATTTGGGATGCTGGAACCAGCAGCGAGCTTGGGAGCAAACTCAGCAATGTTTGATTTCCCCTGAAGGTGACTTGGGCACGCTGAAGGCCTTTCCTGAACAGTCCTGGTTTGCTCCATTGGGGCATGAAAAGGAACATAAAAATCAAAATTACACTTTAATAGTGATTTGGGCTTTGTCTCTGAACCAAAATTGAGAAATGAATGTGGATGCAGTGGTGTTTTCCTTGGTCAGTGCCCTGCTTTTCCAGTCCTCTGTGTTTTATCCAGGCCATTTTATGGAGAGGCATTATTTGCTCAGCTGAATTATTCCCACTTTATCTCGTCTGATTCAGACATTCATTGGATTTCTGGGCAATGGCAACTCAGAATCAGAGAGGATTTACAGAGATCTCTTCTGTACAAGTGATTTTTGCAAAGGTTGAATTGACCTGAAATTCATTTTTAATATTATTCTTTTTTCAGTTTGTGGTTGCTCCATCCCTGGAAGTGCCCAAGGCTGGGCTGGATACGGCTTGGAGCAACCAGGAATCACCAAATTTGGAAGTTTTAAATAAAATTATTGGGGCACTGAGCAAATCAGAGAGAATCTGCCCCACAGAGTGAATCCCAAACTATGCTGGAAAAGTGGGAATTCTCCCAAAAGCCACCCTGAAATCCTCATTTAAACTCAACTGCTCCTTCAAAGCTCTGAGATTAAACAGAATTAATTCACGGAGAGACCCAGGACGGAACCTGAGCATTGCAGGAGCGGTGCTGCTGCTCCACTCCTACACTCCAGATACCCCTGGGAGCAAGGAGAAGGCTCTGATGAGGTTTCCTTTCCCTAAAACATCTCACAAACTGTTCTGAGTCGAAGCTGAGCCTCACAAATTCCTGCAGTTATCCCTGCCCAGTGATTCCCGTTTCTAATTCCACCCTCACCCGTCGCCTTTTTCCCTTCACCTGCCATTTGTGAGTCCCAGAGAGGGAGGAAAAGGCAGCTCAGATACCAACAGTTCAAGCATTGTCCCTTCTCTGACCTCTTCTGCCCTTCCCAAACCTTCTGTCACATTCCCTGTGAGTGTTTGCTCCCAGAAAATCCCCCAATTGCCAAAGACTTGGTTTTAAACCCAAAAATCACCCAGCAGCACCAACAGAGGAGGAGCCAAGGGCAGGAACACTTTTGAGGAGCAGCAGAATTCCAGAAGGACATTCCCAGATTTCAGCACAGTCCCTGGGGAGGTGGTGCTCAGGTTGCCCTTGAGAATCAGCTCAGATCCCGGAATCCCTGAGGCTGGAGAATCCTCCAGGATCATCGAGTCCGAGCTGTGCCCGATCCCCACCCTGGCACTGAGTGCCACCTCCAGGAATTCCTTGGACACCTCCAGGGATGGGGACTCCAAACCTCCCTGGGCACTTCCAGTTCCTGACCACCCCTTCCATGGAGAAATTCCTGCTGGTGTCCAACCCAACAGAAGGCTGTTCCCTCTTGGCAAGTTCATCCCATGGACCTGGGCAAGGTTAACACCTCATTCCCAAGGCCGTTTTTGCAAATTAATTTGGTTTCCCCCAGTGGCACAACACAAGGAAAACCAACAAGGGGATTGGCTTGGATATTAGGGAAGATTCTCCATGGGAAGGGCACTGGGCAGGGCAGGAGTGGATCCCCATCCCTGGAGGGATCCAAAGCCCTGTGGATGTGGCCCCTGGGGACACAGGGCAGGGCTGGCCCTGGGGATGGTCGGATTCCATGATCTCCACGATCTCAGAGGGCTTTTCCAACCTCAGTGATTCCGTGGCTCCAGCAGCAATTCCCAGAGCACGCTGGCAATCCCAGGGGCTGCACACCCACGTCCTGAGATCCCAGGAGGCTCCAGACGCCTGGGATAACAACGGCAATGCCGAGGAACCCCCGGGATCGCTCAGGGGCTGCTTTTCCGAGTGCTTCCCCACAGCTCCTCCCTGATCCCGGCGAGGAGCGGCTCTTCCCTGGCTCTGGAAAAAGCCCGGGTGCTTCCCAAGGATGGACACATGTGGAACAGGGCCGGGGGCATCTGCTAATTTGGCTCCTGCTCGGGATCACCAAGGTCAGCAGCAGAAACCCGGGGGAAAATGTCAACAATCCCGGCCTTCCTCTGGGGGGGAGAGGCCTTGGAAAGGCTTTTTTTTCCCTGCCATGTGTCTGGTTTTACACTGTTGGTTTTGGCTCTTCCAAGGAAGGAAATTAAATGAGCAGCTTCTTTTTTTATCCTTCTGGAATCCTCCAGAGGAGAGAGGCTGAGCCGAGGCTGCAGGAGGACGCCGGGGCCTTTGCTCCGGCCACACACTTTTTGTCAGGGCTGGTTTCGAATTCCCAATCCCTCCAGAATAATTCCCTGCAGCTGTCATCACCCACACACCAGGTTCCCAAAAAAAGGCTCCAGCCACAAATCTCCCTCGGGAAAGAGAGGGAGGCCAGGGATGCTGCAGGTTGGGAAGCAAAGAGCAGGAGGACATCCCTAAATCCCACCCTCCGAGATGCTCTTTGCGGTCTCACCTCCTTCCCAGAATCTTTAAAGCTGGAAAAGACCTCTGAGATCACCAATGCAACCATTATCCCAGGATTTCAGCGTGCTCTGCTCACACAATTCCCCTTTCAAGCCCGTGGTCCAAACCCTAAGGAGGTTCTGCCCCAATCCTGCAGCTCCTGAGCTGCTCCCCCACAGCCATGCCCAGGTAATGCCAGGAAAGGCTCCAGGTATTCCTGCAGCACGGAATTCCTGCTACTGGGATGGCTGCAGCAAATCTTCCCAGCTGCCTGGGCCCGCTCCAAGAAAAGGCTGAGTTAAACTTTCCACGCCAAGAAATTCAATTCTCACTCCAGGACCGCAATAAGAACTTTTAAAGGTCTGGGATGCACGGAGGAAGTGGTGCAAAGACAGGGAAGAAAGGAACAGGATGGTTAAAATTCCCAGGAAAGCAGGAGCTAAGGTTGCTTTCCAAGATGGAATTAAGAGGTCTGAGCTACCAGAAGTCATCAGAAGCAGCAGGGAGCCAGACAAGGTGCAGGAACAGCCCCCCTTGGACAGCTTTTCCAGGAGAAATCCGACGGCAGCGGCGATGGTTTTCATTTAGAACCCATTTACCTTTGTGGGAGCCAAGGCAGACACAGACCCTGGGATTTGGGAACGGCTCCCGGCTCCCTAAAAACCCCCGGCCGCCTTCCCGCTCCGCTTTCTCCTGTTCTGGCCTCTTTCCTCGACCTTGCCCTTCCCAAATCCCAGCCCCTCGTTCCCTCGCCTGCTGCCTCTCCTTGCCGGGCCCTGGCGATCCCCGCTGGGATTCCTCCCCTGCAGAAGCCCAGGAGGACGGGGCCGTTCCCCCCTGAATCCGGAGGGTTACGTAAGTGCCCCTGGCAGGGGCTCCGAGCTCCGTGCACGGGGTCGCCCGCAGCAATTTGGGATTTTAATAGACATCAAAACAGGAAAACATTCCCGGTTATGCAATCGGAGCCGTGATTGAAACCAGAAGCGGCCATCGGCTCCCAGAAAAAGAACTGGGAGCAGCCAGGCGGTGTCCACAGAGCTCAGCACTGCTGCTCCCTCCCTCTCCATCCCACAGTTCCCACCGTTTGTCGGGAACCAAATCCAGTTCCCGGGGAGAAGGCCTCTCCTGCTCCTCCGGCTCGCCCTCCATGGAAGCACCTCCAAAGGTGCTCTTCCCACACCCCCACCTCTCCTTCTCCCAGATCCTCTGCAGTATTCCAACACTTTTCCAGGCTCTGGGAATAATTTCCCAGGCTTTCCTTAGGTTTAAAGGCTTCCACTCCAGGGCAGGAATGCACAGGAGCCGACGGTGAGCTCATCCCTGTTCTACCATCACCTGAACTCGCCTTTCCCAGACACCGGGGAATTCTCTCTCCCTAATTTCCACTGCTCCCTCCCCTCCATCCCAGAATTCCCACCATTTGTCTGGAAGCCAACCCGATTCCCCAGGAGTGGGGCTCTCCTGCTGCTCTGGGTCAGCAGCTGCTTCCTCACGGAAGCACCTCCAAAGCTGCCCTTCCAACAGGGACCTTCCCACAGCACCCATCTCTGCTTCTCCCAAATCCTCCTGCAATATTCCAACTCTTTTCTGGGCTCTGGGAATCATTTCTTAGGTTTACAGCCTTTCAGCTTCAGGGCGGGAAGAGCCCAGGAGCCGGTGGTGAACTCGTCCCTCTTCTCCCATCACCTGAGGAAACCCAAAAAGGTGCCATTTCCTGAACACCAGGGAATTCTTTCTCCATAATTCCCACTTTTCCAGGCCCTCACTACTGTCAGGACACTACTGTCCAGTTTCCCTGGAACAATGGGATAGAGCAGCTGGACCCTGCACCGCTCAGGAATTCCAGGGATTAAAGGAGCTCTCTGTGTTTCAGAGGCAGCTGTTACCAAACACCAAAAATCAGGGAAATAAACAACAATCGGAAAAAGAGCGGGATAAAAACTCCAGGATTGGATTTGGGGATTCTTCCCATGAGGACTGAAACAGGAACAGGCCGAGGGAGAAGGGAAAGGTCACTTCAGTGGGATGAGGAGGTTTGGAAAAGCCACGGGAAGGGAATGAGCAGAAGGCAAGACAACATCAGGCGGGAGATTCCAGAGTCCTGCAGCTCGGGATTTCAAACAGGGATCAGAGCGAGATTCCCAACGTTCTGGAGCTGGTCTGGAGCAGGGAGCAGCAGCTCCCAGCGTGCAGGGCTTCCAGGGAGCAGCAGGACAGGGAGAGGATGCTGCAGGCCCATCACAACCCCTTGGGACACAGAACCATGGAATGAGTTAGGTTGGGTTGGGTTGGGTTGGGTTGGGTTGGGTTGGGAGGGACCTTAAAGCTCATCTCATTCCAACCTCCCTTCCATGGGGAGCAACACTTCCCACTGCCCCAGGCTGCTCCAACCCGGCCTTGGAAAACCTGTCCCAGAACGGATATCCCAGTTGGATATTTCCATCAAGGGGAATCTTCAAGAGATCCCAGAAAGGTGTGGCTGACAGGGGAACCCCTCAATGCAGGAGGAGTCAGGAGAACACCAGGGCTCAGAAGTGTCCCAGTGCTCCCAAGCCTAACTTTTGCAAGGATTTTCCAGCTCCTGTTGAAGGCACAGCCAGGAATGATCAGACACAAGCCCTGCAGGCAGCACATCCCTGGATCCTCATTCCCTAAATAAAGCACACAATCAATATTCCTGTGCAAACAGCAGCTCAGGTTATTCCCATAGTCCCGTTATCCGACAGGGCAACACAGAATTCAGGGAAAAGCGTTTTTCATCCAGCTGTGCCCTGGAGAATTTGACAGGAAACACAAGGAGCTCTGTTCAGAGCTGGTTTCACCCCGAACCTGCCCCAGCCTCTCCTGGGAGCCATCCTGCAGGTTGTCACCCCCTCTGTGACCACACAGGGACAGTTCCAACACCACCACAACATAGAGCCCGCCCCGGATCATCCCCTGGAAACAACCCGCAGGAATCCCACAGGGAATCAACAACAAACGAGGACACAACCCAATTATTCTTTGGCATTGGAAGACGAAGGTTCAGGGGGCTCTCTAATTAACGGAATCAGGGTGCAAAAGCTGCTCAGGTCACTGTGTTGTATAAGCAATGGTTGGAGAGCTGATGGCTCCAAACCATCAAATGGGTTCCTTCTGCTCCAGCCCGGCCTCGTAAACAAACTCATTATGTCGCATCTTGAAAGGAGTAAACAAATAGTTGGCATCTGACACCACAGCTCTTGCAAAACCTCACCCAAACTCCGGGCCCTGCCCGGCTCTCGGGGCGCTCCGAGCCCCCGTGGCACCAGGGAAAGCCCAGGGACACCCTGGGAACAGCCCAGGGACAGCCCAGGGACAGCCCAGGGACATCCCAGGGACAGCCCAGGGACACTCCAGGGACACTCCAGGGGCAGCATGGGCTCGGCCATGCCCGGTGCTGTTGGATGTGGCACCAGCGGCAGCTTCCAAATCCCTGCGGGCTGGCGGTGGCACCAGGGCACAGCGCAGGGTGGCACCGAGCCCTGTGCTCAGCCAGTGCCACCCTCTGGCCACTGCAGCCCCAGATCCTGCAGAGGGCAGCGAGCCCAGAGGGGACAGGGGACAGTGCCCTGCTCCAGGCAGTCCCAGAGGACAGGAGATGCCAGCAGGGCAGGAGGTGCCAGAGGACAGGAGGTGCCAGCACTGCTCCTCCATGCCCTGGAGCTCTCTTAGCCCAGGTCACGCTTCCTGCTGGGATCCAGCCAGGCCAGAGGTGGGGAACACAGCAGTGAGAGGATTCTGATCCAAGATCCCAGTATTTGGTGCCCTGAGAGATCCCAAGGTGCTGCTGAGCACAGGCCAGTGGCACACACAGGCCCCAGACCCAAACCCAAGCCTTTCCCCCCCTCTGCTCAGGTGGGGTTTTCCCCATTTCAGGGGGTTTCACACAAAATCTCAGGGCCTAAACAAGCACAGCCCAAAGCAAAGCCCCGGCAGCTGAAGAGCCTGGAAACTTCCTCAAGAGAAGTTTGTCCCACAAACCAAGCTCAGCAGCAGCACCAAGCCCAGCCCTGAGCAGGAACCTGCGAGCAGAGGTGACACCAGGCACACCCCGACCCGGGGATGGTGACGTGTCCCCTCCACTCCGGTGCCACCATCCCAGGTCACCTCCCGGGCCATGAGCCAGCAGTGGCCAACAAGCAACAGAGGGGTGAGGAGCAGGTCAGAAAAACATGGAATATCCTGAGCTGGAAGGACCCACATGATCAGCAGGGCCAGCTCCCAGCCCTGCACAGACACCCCAACAGCCGAGGGTGTAAAAGAAACCAACTCCAAGGGCGGATATTCCACACCGAGTCCGAGCCCTTGGACAACTTCCTGTGCCACAGACTCCGGACAGGCCCAGGCTTAGGGGATCCTGCTGCTCCCAGTGGGATCCCTGCCACATTCCCAGTTCCCAGCCAGCAGGAATGGCAGGATCCAGCAGGATCCAGCCCTCCCCTGGATCCCAAACAGACCCACAGCACCGGCGAGGACGAGCACGGGGTTTGTGCCAAACCAGGGAATTCTCCTCTGGTCTCTCTCAGGGATTCTCCTCTTTCCCCTCTCTGGAGGAGGTTGTGACTCCTTCCATCACCAAACAGAACCAGCTCTGCCTCCATAAATCCATTTATTGCCCAGAAACTGCTACAGCACCCCTGGAGCCCCTTCCTCGGCTTTCACTCCATGGAAAGACCTCCAGACACCTTATCCCAGGGCATTCCCTGGGGATTCCCTCCCAGCTATCCCAGACTTTTCCCCATTGCACGAGCAGGGAGGGAGGTGATGTCTCTGATCCCAGAGCAGGACTGGGGTCGCTGGGGGTGAGCAGGGACAGGGACAGGGCAGGCTCTGGATGGGACAGCATTCCCTGATTCCCTACAGTGCACAGTGTTCCCTGCACCCCACCCCATGGAGGAGGCAGCGGGCAGAGCCCAGCACCAAATTTGCACTCCTATGGCAAAATCCTCCGGCACAGAATGGAAAAAAGGGATCCATGAGGGGCTCGTTTCCTCCTCCCAGTGCTGGTGCTGCAGTTCCAAGGGGGATGGAGCTGGGGATGGGCCAGGAAACTGCCCCAAAAACCCCAACTGCACCAAACCCAACGGAGACTGAGGGAGGTGGCAGAGCCAGCTCATCCCACAGCTCTGCCTCATCTCCCAGCCCTTCCCAAGCCATGGTCGAGCTTGGGTGATTCCCTGCTCCTGGGTGATTCCTGCCCCTGGGTGATTCCCTGCTCCCTGGGCCCTGCTCCTGGGCAATTCCCTGCTCCATGGGCTCTGCCCCTGGGTGATTCCCTGCTCCATGGGGGATTCCCTGATCCTGGGTGATTCCCTGATTCTGGGTGACTCCCTGCCCCTGGGTGATTCCCT
>VZRX01001048.1:6545-103067 GCA_013398075.1 Notiomystis cincta
CACTGCTTTCCAGGGCACTGCTTTCCAGGGCACTGCTTTCCAGCCTCTCATCCCCTATCTGTCCGTACACCCAGGGTTGCCCCATTCCAGGTGCAGAATCCAGCACTCTCCCTTGTTGAATTTCATATGGTTGGTGATTGCCCAGTCCTTTAATTTATGGAGGTTTCTCTGCAGGGCCTCTGCCTTCCAGGCAGCTCCTCCCAGTTCTGTATCATCTGTTCAGCTCTGTGTTTTATGTGTGTTCTCAGGCCAAGCTCACCACACTGCGGAGCTGCTGAGGCTCCGTGTGCTGATGCCCTGTTTGGCCACGGAGTGGGGCAAGGTAGCCCCGTCCTATAGCACCACCCACCTCCCGGCTGCAGCCACCAAGCACTAGTCTGGTAAGTAAAAAAATTAGGTAATTTCAGAAAAAAAAATCCGTTTCTTCAAGAAGAACTGTGTAAAGGTCAGTTCTATTTTGAGTAAAATAAACCCAAACCAACCACAAAACGACTGACACCTGTGTTCGCACCATAGCAAGAACACCACTGAAGTTTTACTACTTAATTGATATGTATCAGAGTGCTATTTTCCTGTCAAAAAAACCCCACATAAAGCTTTATACATTGTTCTCCTTCATGACTACAGTTCATAGGGCTGTAAAACGACAGAAATAAATGTATGTCCTTGAAACATTTCAGCTTCAAAGTACTGCAATTTTAACACCATTAAATGAAAGTAAACCTCGTCAGTATCTTTATGAAAGTAATACATGAAAATAATCTGATGTTCAGGCTTACACTCAGGCCAGACAGGACGTCCTGAGGAACACTGCCTTTTCTTTGAGACAGAGACCCCTTTTTCTTCTGCAGTCACAGCCCTCTGTTTAAAGCCCTGTAAGTCTGGATGGTTTAATTATTACAATGAATAGATTCAAGGCCAGGAAGGACCGTTAGAAGATAACAGAGGCTATATCCTACTTTCTTTGTGTTGAGCTCAGTTACAAAGCTATAGGGAGAGAACTTTGATCCCTTAAGAAAAGGGCAGACAGCAACATACATATTTCTCAGAGATAGCTTTGAATATTTTGTAGTAAGACAAACTTATACTGAAATCCATAAGTTACTTCTCAAATTTATGATCAGTGAAAGTGGTTAACAGTGAGAGGTTAGTGTTGTAAACATTGTATTCGACCTCAGTTCTGTAAATTAAGTCCTCATAAGACCTGCTTTGTTTCACAGCAAGACAGAGCTCAAATGTGCATAGCTCAGGACAGACCACAATCACTGGCTGCTACGTGCATACTTAGAAGAGTGCTCCCAAATAAATCTACCGATGACTTTTATTTGGCTCCAAACCAGTTTGGAACCTACAGGGCAGGCCTATCTCCTGTCACTGCCTATGGCACAAATAACTATAAATGCAGAAATAAAAAGGCAAAAGCTTTCAAGAATTACTTCAGGAACACTGCTAGTCCTTTTTTATTTTGTTTTTGTTTGTTTGGGGGTGGGGGGGAGAGGCACTAAAGCAGCAGCCTAACTGAATTGAAATCTGTGGTGAATATATTAATAGAAAAAACACACAGGCCAGAGAGAGATGTGTTCATCACCACACCAGCAGACAAATTTCCCCTCTTCTATGCCAAACTGTGACACATGAAACAGAATAAGTGCTTTTAGCTGCTTTTACCTCAGAGTCCCACACAGCTCACTTGCCTGTTTCAAGTTACCCTGCAGTAGTTACCCCTGCCAGGCACACGTTCTGCAGCACTTTACACCAGAACAGTCGATCAGACACAGGAGGGAAGGCAGCAGAGAAACTGATCAGCCCATTTAACACTACATCTGCAAGTGTGATGATGGGAACAGAGGTGCCCAGTTCACAGGCCAGGGTCCCAGCCACTAATGAAGTCTCTCTTTTTAATGGGACTACATAGGTAGCAGGAATAAAATGAGGTGGTAGAGGAGCTTTTGAATACTTCTAATTACAGCAGAGGGTGGGATAAACAAGAGCATCCAGTAACCTCCCATCTAAAACCTGGAGACTGGAACTGTACATTTGAGTGGAAGGTGGTTTTTTTTCTTGGATGTAACTGCAGTCTAGGTTATCTGGAAGCAGACCATATGGAAATGGAAAATGGCAGGTTACTGTGGACAGAGCTGTTAAATTACCAACATTTAAGCCTGCTTTCCATCTCCTCTGAAAAACTCTGCTTTCTTTTTATTGTGCATGTTATTGCCAAACATCAAGCCTTAACACCGACATTGCCTATGGCTCATGTCTGTGGCAGCAGATGTCTCTTTTCAGTTGCTGGTTATGTAGTTCAAATGCTAGGGAATTACTACAGAAGTAATTTAGTCCACATTAAAAACTCTGACAATCATTCCTCTGGAATTTGAAAGAGGGATCTATAACCATTGACACTGACCTAAATCCCAAACAATAGTCAAGTGCATGGAGCTGGAAGGAAGAGGCAACACCAGTTGTCTTGTCTGGTCTGTTCTTTTCACTGTGAGAAAGGTCAAACCATCTTTCATTTCAGATGTATGTTGGAGAAGAGTAGCTGTGAGACCAGCTGGGTCTGGAGTTCTGGGAGAGTAGTGAAGTGCATTTGAGATGGCTGGTTCAGGTCCTGTGAACCAAAACCAGCTGGGGTCTTGAGTTTCATTTCCACCAAGAGAAACTTGGACCAAGTATTGTCTCCAGGAAGCATGCTGGGAAGGACAGGGTGAACACAGCCTGCCTGCTTTTTTTTGTGACATTTAAGAGCTTGCCCTTAAAGTACATCTTATGTTCTTTTCATTTGGAAGGTAGTTTAGGAACTAGAGTTACTAGGATATGGAGTTTTAAAGGCTAAATTATTTGTATAAAATGCTAAGAAGCTCTGCATTTTCCTCTATGCAAACTATGCAACTGAGGGCAGGGAGAAATGCCTCTAGTCCCAAGAAGGAATTCAAGGCCACAGATGGCTCAAGGGCTGGATATTCTGAGACATTAACAGAAATAGTTAAAAAAAATTAAAATACTCATTATACACATTAGTGGGAAAGGTTTTTTTAAAGGTTCTATGGTAAAGTAATGAAAGAGAGAAGCATTATTGTTCATGTGGCAGCTAACACTGCTAGTCCCAGCTGAAGAGTAATTTCCACTGGTTTTACAGAACTGAAATTCTCTTTTCAATATCTGTTTTAAATTTGATGGTTTTTTTTTTCTCCTGGACCCAAACTTGCCACAACAATACCAGGAAAAAACCCCAATGAACATCCCTGAAAGCAAAATGTTTTGGTTTGTTTGACTGAAAAAAAAAAAAAAAACTTTTCAAGGTGAGTGCTGTTGCTTGCTTTGACCAGGAGATGGAGAAGAAATCTAACAGCAAAGGACACTTAAAACGAGCTCCAGGGTTGTGCTGGAGGTGGTTGGAGAGCAACCAGGTCCAGCAGCACAGCTGCTTGGATCCACTGCCTGGGGCACAGCAGTGGTCTTCCTGACACAGTTCTGCCATGCTGTCTGGCTCCAGCTCTAGTGTTGGACTGAGAGTCTGGGCTTCCAAAATCAAAAATCTCCCACCAGTCCTCCCCCTGCCAAATCACCCATGAACAACCTTTCCACTGTCCACAGTCATGCAGTAAATTGCTGTGTTGTGGCCAGACTGTAATCCAGAGACACAAATCCCGAAAGGTTAATTAAAGAAATACCAACATGATTTTCCAGCCATCACTTTGAATATAAGAAATGAGGCAGGATCTTTAGCAAGAAAACCCCAGACCCAAACCCATTAGGCCTTTCCCCTAAGTAACTGGACTAGGTAGCATCCTGTACTGTAGGGAATTCTCCCTGTTTATCAGGAGTTTTCCTGCCTTAGTTTCTAAAATGACTCTATGTTCCCCAGATGCTTGAGTCTGTTGCTCCTGATTAAACCCCCAGTGATTAGGACACTAAAATCTTCTGATTTTCACGACTTGGACCACTATTTCTTGCTGCCTCTGCCACTTAGTTCTGAACTACCTTACCCACAGACTGTGTGGTTGAAACAATGGTTTCACAACACAAGGATCTACATGTGATCTTTGCATCTTGGACCTGCTCTGAAACATGAGTAATGGTTGTTGCACTTCACTGCCAAACCACACAGCGCTGAAGCATAAGCTGTGTTGACCAAGGTGCAGGTTCCTATCTGAGACTGACAGAGTGACTTTTTGGAAAGTGTAACTGAAACAACAAGACATCAGAGATGAGGATTTCATTATATTGCTGCTGTTGTCTTTTCATAAGAAGTGTAAACAGAGGTTGCCTAACTTTCTCTTTGGACTCACCTAGCTTTTTCTTGGAGTCATTTATGGATGCTATGTTTCCTCTAAGTTAAATAGCACCCACTATTGGACCTGGACTGGACCTGCTCTGTGTAGAGGGCACAGCAGGGAATGTTCTGTGCCTTGTCCTACAGACTTTTGGCATGGTCTCCTCCAACCTTCCTATAGACAAGCTGGAAATGTAAGGATGAGCTAAGTGCACAGTGACATCGATGTACAAGTGCCTGAGCAGCTGGTCTGGGGAGGGGGCAAAGGGATGATGGTCAGTAGCACAAGGGCCAGTGAGAAGAAAGCCTTCAGCTGTGTGCCCCAGTGATTGTCACCTCTTCTTTAATGCTGTGACACTGGGACAGAGCACACCCTCAGCAAATTTACATAAAGCACAGAAATTCCAATCCTGACATCTAAGGCTCACACTAATTTATTTCTTTGCATAATCCAGAGAGCTGCAGCCCAAAGAACACAGCTCTCTAATGTTAATTTCTTTAAACACACCTTACTGGTCCAATCACAAGGGAACCCTTGAGTTTAATTAATTGTTCATCTGATGACACAGTGCCTTTGCTAAGCCTCTGAACCATACTAGAATACAGTCTGAGTTAGTTTGCATGACAAACGCAGGGAGGAGGAGAGGGCAGAGACCAGAGAAGTCCAAGCCAGAACACGACCTAGATCTTTGTTGTTCCTTCACTGCTTCTACCCAGGCCTGACCTCATCTCAAGTTTTGTGAGCCTCATTTCACATCTGAATCAACTACTGTAGGAGCCAGGGCCAAAACCCTCATCTAAACATCGGTGATCAAAAAATCCTGCTTTTCACTCCCAGCACACTAATGTTTGTACCTCAGAGAAATGCTGTATCTCTGCATTCCCTCTCCTGTGCAGCTTTTCTACCACTGCCCTGCTGCCTCTCACCCTTTCCCAGTGCAGCCAATAAACTGGGGAGGTTTCTGCAGGACACCAGCAGGATGCACACAATGATTCTGTTGGCACAGCACCATGGAGCTGCTCTTTTCACATTTAGAGACCCAGCTCCATCCTGTTCATCTGTTGTCACATGGAGCTCAGCAGAGTCTGCATTCTGCAGAGCTGACACACAATGTGAATGCACCCAGAGATAAGAGCTAGAAGAAAAAACAATTAGAAAGCTAAAAGAAAGATACTGCTAATTCTTTATGGTAACCTAACTACCCGGAGGCCAGCAAGCAGAAAACCACAGGGACTGGTACTTGTAGCTGTCCTGGTGTCTGAGTTTCCGCAGTTCTCATCAGCTGCATGCCTGCAGTTTGTGCTCAGCTCCATATCCTCTGAGCAGCTCTGAGCACTTGCCCCTGCAAACCTTTGTGCTCAGAGCTTCTCCACTGGTGGGCTCACTCTGGGGTCAGACTGTCCGCAAAGCGCAGCTCTGCTTGGCTCTCACAGCGTGTGTTGCATACAAAGGGACCACACAGAGAGGATCATCTTCCTTCCCTCTCTTCACAGGCTCCAGGGCAAGTCACAGTTTCAGAGATGCCAGCAAAGATGTGGCCTAGGTTAGCCACAGCCACCGGTGTCCATGGTGTTCAGGACGTGTCCTTTCTGAGCTCCACTTACTGTGTTTCTTTAGCTTTTCTGCAGATTGGTCAGGTCTCCAGGCAGAAGGAAAAATATCTCACAGCTTTTGTTACAGTTTCCATTGAAATGGATCAGGATCCCTCTGTCCTTCACGAGAGTAAAAGAGATCAGATTCACATAGCAGGGTCCACAGGGTTCTGTAACCAGCCTTACCAGCAGCTGGATGGAAAAATAAAGGAAGAAAATTCACTGCAGGAGCTACAATATAATGATATTGTCCTGTGCTCTCCAAGAACTGGAAGTCTTCCAGAAGGACAGGGCCAAGGTAGGGGTTTGCTCTTAGATTTCCTTGTCACGAGGTCACACTGCAAACTCACAGCAGAGAAAGTAACACAATGATCCACTATTGGGCAGAAAAAAGGAAAAAGAAGTTGATGTTATAGGAGTTTGGGGTGACATGTGGCAGGGAGCAGCTTAGGAAAATGTTCATCTTTTGTTAGGGAAACATGAAGCCCCAGTTGTAGAGGTTTCCAACTAGATATCAACGCATGCCAGTTGCTTTTATGTGATTTTTCAATCTGATGCAAACTGATGATTTATCTATGTTTGGGCACTTATAATGAGATTTTCCTCAAAATAAATAGATAGGCAAAAATTTTTTACTGTGAAAATCTCATAACTGAAACTGCTCAGAGCAATGTGCATCAAACTGTGCTTTTTACTGACATGTAAAGTTGAGGACAGGAGGTTGTTTTGGAGCATTTTGCAGGTCCATGTGGGTGCTTGGGGCCCCTGCTCAGTGAGACACAGGCCAAGTCACATACCTTCAACAAGCCACATCAGATTTGGATATCATCCAGAAAAACAAAAGCATTTTCTGGGGAAGACAAGGAGCACATTTTAAGTGGGAGAAATTATGCACCCCAGAAAATTAACTGAGTTTACTTCTGTGAGTTTTATTTTGCATTTCATCCTGTCACTGCAGCACTCTCACTGCTGATAACATGGGCTTCAGTAGCAACTGTGTAATCAACATAGTGACTGGACCTGCTCTGTGTAGAGGGCACAGCAGGGAATGTTCTGTGCCTTGTCCTACAGACTTTTGGCATGGTCTCCTCCAACCTTCCTATAGACAAGCTGGAAATGTAAGGATGAGCTAAGTGCACAGTGACATCGATGTACAAGTGCCTGAGCAGCTGGTCTGGGGAGGGGGCAAAGGGATGATGGTCAGTAGCACAAGGGCCAGTGAGAAGAAAGCCTTCAGGGATTGTCACCTCTTCTTTAAAGCTGTGACACTGGGACAGAGCACACCCTCAGCAAATTCAAAAGCAATGCAAAACTGAAAAGAGTGACTGATGTGTCAGAAGATTGTGCTGCTACTCAGGAGGACAGGACAGGCTGGAGAATTAGGATGAGGGAACTCTCATGAAGTTCAACAGCACAGAATGTAAAATCCTGTATCTGGGTAGGAAAAACCCCAGGCCCCACTAGAGCCTAGGGATACCCCTGCTGTAAGACTGCTCTACAGAGGAGATTGGGATTCTGGGGGATGGCAAGCTGACCATGAGCCAGAAGTGCACCCACAGGACAAAGAAGGCCAGCAGCTTCCTGAGCTGCATTAGAAAGAACATTGCCAAAAGTTCAAGGGAGGTGAGCCTTCCTCTTTACTTAGCCCTGGAGAGGACATGTCTGCAGTTCTGGGCTCTCCAGGGCAAGCAGGATACGGACTGAAGGGAGAGAGTCAAGCAGAGGGCCACAAGGATGATTTAGGGACTGGTGCATTTCTCATATGATGAGAAGCTGAGAGGGTTGGAACAGTTCAGTCTGGGGATGAGAAGGCTTAGTGGGGACAAGGTTCATGAACCTAAAACCAGGAACAGCAGACCAAAAAAACCAGAGTTTTCCTTATCATGTCAAGTTTGTCACTGCATGTGAGCACCTAACATTGTGCACACAGAGGAGCCTGAATGAAGTATGATGGTAACTCGCAAGGGAGGAGAAGAAGTCCCTCCTGACATTTTTGGGTAGCACTACTAATAGCAGCACAATAGCATTACACATTTTCAGAATAAGAACAGCTCCCTCAAGCACTGAAAAGAGTATTTAGGAAAAGGAACACATGTAAGAAAGGACTTTATGGCTTATCTCCATAGGACTTCTCTGGTTCACTGCAAACAAGCTGCCTTTTACCTTTGATCTCAGAATACCAATTACCACTGCCTCTCACAGCAGCTAAATATACATCTTCTGTCATAATTCTCTGTCACCCTGTAGAGCCCAAACCACGAAGGCCCAGAAAACTATCTCATTATCTTCCTTGAAGCACTGAAAAAACTACTTGTCACCATGATTTCCAAACAAGATCAAAATAAAACAATCTACCATCAAACCATTGTACTTAGGAGCCAGATTGTTACTGTTTTGAGGAGAATGGCTAAAAGAACTTATGTATTTGTTCATTGTGGTTTCCACAGCAATGCTTAGATGTCTGTTGGAATGCACTGTCCTAGCACAAAAACTCAAGGCACCATTCAGGGTTACAGCTAAAAACACAGGGCAGAGGAGACCAAACAGAATCCTGTATCAAAGGCAGAGCTGGAAATATATTTATGATGGATGAATGCCTCAATTTGTTTCAACCAAAAATGCCTTAGAATTAAACATTCAGATTCAACATTTAGAAAGACCTTTAAGTCTTCACTGAAGCCTGCCAACAATAAAAAAATGCACAAAAAAAGTCCCCACAATGAATCAAGTGGTGTTTTGGCTCAGTTTAAACTCTCTGTCTGCCCTAAAAGATAAGTGTTGTTATTTGCCTGACACATAAGATAGAGACTAAGGAATAGATAGCACATTTTAGAACTGTTACCTTGATTTTACATGTAACATACTCATCAGAAAGAACACTGGCATGTCTATGTAGTCTCATGCACTGAGATATGAATAATCAGATAAAAAATATCAATAAATGTATCCCCATGCAAACGTAAGAGAAATAATATTTTCAGTCCACTTTTGAAGCAGAGAAAAGGTTGGAGATGAAGAGAATTTCTCCCCCACATTCACTCAGATGCTTAATTGTTCTGTATGTCAGCTCATGACATAGCAGCAAAATATTGTACTCGTGTAGCACTTGCATTGTGCTGGTGAATGCAGTCCTGGGTAAAATACTCTCCATGTTACAGTCATGCCTGATAATGCTCTGAAGAACTGTGCAGCCTGAGACTTGAGACAAATGAAATTGCCATGTAACTCTAGAATCAGGGAGTTTATTTTAATTGGGTCTTTGCTTTCATTTCTTCTTCAAACCTAGCCTTTACCTCACCTTGTTTGCAGAAATAAAAGAAACATATTGTAGAGAGCTCTGGTGAGTGAGTTTCTACAGGAAAACAAACCTAGCACAATGGAAGGCACTCAACTGATTTGAATCAGTTGAGCTTTGTGTACACTTGTCAGGACATACTTCATTAACAAGTGTACTGAACATTTCATTCAACTTTGAATCCAAACAACTTGCTACAGCCAGGAGCCATCACTATTCTGGGTCAAAAGTTCCCATGTGCCACAGAGAAGTTGCACTGGTCCTTCCCTGCTAGGGCCTGTCAGGCTGAGATTGAAGCACTAACATCATCACTGCAATTAGGGGTATCCAGCCAGAGCATGAAAGAAAAGAAAGTGGGAGAATCTCTTTTAACAGCTCCTTTCTACAAACCCAGCCACAGATTTCACTTCTCTCAAGGACAGCAAGGCTCAGCATTGCACCCTGGACACCACAGGATCACAGGCTGGAGCTTTGCCCATTTGCAGATAATCCATTCTTGAACTCTCTTGGAGGAGGAAAGAGAGTGCACATCAGACCAGGAGAAGACCCTGCTCCAAGTTCCAGCATGGTATCTGTGCCAAGCAAGTGAAAGGCTATCACCAGAACTTCTAATAAAGCTGTTTCTCCTGCAGTTTCTTTTCTCCTACAGACACAGTTTGCCTCAGCTGCAGGTCATTGCAGTGAAGGCCCAGCCACTGATGGTCAAAATAACAAAGTCCCTTGTTAAATCTTTCTGCATAGTCTGCCCCTGTGGTTTGTGTACACTGCCACATTGTGACTAATTACTGACTCTAAAATGCTATGCAGTGTTTGGGCCTTTTCTTACTGCTTTCAACTGCTTAATTTTCAGACCTTTAATAATATGCATTTAACATATGAATTTCTTTGCTATTTTTTTCTTATCACCTTCTTGATGTAGTATGTAGTATGTTTACACTAATGGTACAAAGCGAGCAAGGAGTAGGTGGAGCTTCTTGTGAGAAAACCAGCCTTTACTTCTAACTTTCCATTACCAAAACAGAAATCAGTAAGTTTCAAGTCTTCCTCTGCCACACATGCTTATTTGCAAGGCAGCAAATCTGTGACCACAGGTTCTTTAAATTTTACTCAGTGTATCTGTCCATCAGAGGATTATGAAAAATCCACCATCTTTTCAGTGTGTGAGTTCTCCAGAGACCTTTGTTTTACCTATTCAAAGTTAGCAATACCTTGCTAGGTAAGAACCTCTTAGTCTTCAGCATGTTTATTCACACAATAGCACTTCTAATATGCATAGGGTTTAAGTTAGAAAACTACATGAAATTACCTGATCAATAGAAAACAGGAAGTCTGAAATCTGGGAAAAGGCTGAACTTAGGTTAGGCTACAGACTGTGGCATCTTAATCCATGGACCCTTTTCTTTCATTCAGTGGGACTAATGGAAGTCATAGCAATGGCTTCAGGACCTTCTGCTAAGTGAAATGTGTCACTTTGGAAAGGGATTAGATTAAAAAGGAGAGGCTAAAAAGCTTTAATCCAGAAAAGAACACCCTGAAAGATGAGTAGGAGGAAAAGCCTTGCAGTCTGGTGAAACTATACCATGTTTTTTTCACGAGTAGGCTTTATGCAAGTCCTGTGCAGAATCATGAGAGAGTGCCTGTAGATAGGAAGGATACAGTCAGCTCTTAAGAGTGTGCAACAGTTCCCATCATAAAAGTCTGTTTTCCTCAGTTTATAATATTATCAAATGTTTTCAGTTTGGGCTGGAATTATCTGTGGTGAATATCTGCCCCAGTTTGATTTTGCTTCCTTTACTTTTTCATTTAGATGTATAATTCAATAACATTTTACTCATACCAGAAAGTGTGGGTAATCTTTCTTTTGAAAACCAGTAGCAGTGACATATCTGAGATTTGGTGGTTAATGTTTTGTAGTGTTTGCCTCTCTGTTAGCGCTGAGTCCCTATAAAGGGCTGGCCAGAATTAATCAGGGGACAAAGACTTCATAAGTGTACAATTCATATGTTCAGTGCACTATTCTCTGAATCTTTCTTCCCAAAGAAGACAGTCATGTCTGTTCCTTTCTTCCCAAAGGAACATCCAGAGAACAAAAGCACAGGCATAGTCCAGTGCTGCTGTAAGATTTTATACACAGATATGTGAGTGTAGACCCAGACCCTAGGAGTCTTGGCAAAAGCAATTATAAAATTTTGAAACAGAAAGATCACTAAAGACAGGAAGATGTCTGTATAAATTAAAATTCAAGTCAATTCTAAGGCTTTAAGTAGGAGTGAAATAAAAACAAAGGGCTAGGCCTGCCACTTCAGAAAAGGGAAGTTGAGTGAGAGTGACACAGCCCTAGGTGAGTAACAGGACAGAGAACAAGACTCTGCATTTCCCAGGTCAGGGGGATTTAGGATTGCTAGATTTGTCATGAGCCTCTAGAGTTCAGCAGAAAAGTCTCATAGAAGTATGTCAAGAAGAAACCTGTAACCATGACCATCAAACCAAATCCCAAATACTGATGAAGAGCAGTAAGGAAACTGAGGGAGAGTGACAAACAAGTGCTCCCATTTAGACCATATGCCCCATGAAGGATGAGCTTCCTTTAGAAACTTGCTTGTAAAGTCTGTTCCTTGTAGGTCACATCAGCCTGAAAGAGAAGACTGTGCTAGAAAGATGACAAGGGTGGAGAGCTGGGAAAAAACAAAGTCTAACTTTACCTGCCCTGTGAGGGTCAGTAGCTGTACTGGGAATCTGTGGCACTGGGATCCTTGGCTTCCACTTTAGAGAGGTATTCCACATAGAGACACTTTTCTCAGAAGATGGATCAAAACCAGCAGAGCCAAAGGTTGAAGCAGAAAGTCAAGCACCAGCCTTTCTTTCAGCTTTTTGCCTCTACCTGTGACACCACCATGACCAGTGGCAGCTACTTCTAGCTGGCTCCTTCTAGCCACTGATGAGAAGGACCACTGCACAGTTTCATTACTGGAATTACATGTGTCCAAAGTAGGAAAACGCTTCATTTTATTAAGTATTTAGTATCTCCTTCACTGTTTGGGAGACCTTGAATCAGCCATTGAATGTGCCCCTTGAGAAGGGAGACATTGTAAGGATGTTCCTCTACAGAGAAATTCTATGGTTGTTCTTGCTTCTGGGACATAAATCAAATTGTTCTTTGGAAACAAGCAGATGGTGTGGATAGGTTTCTTTCCATTTTATTTTGTCCTGTACTGCTGAGCCACATGAAGTTGCAACCAGTGTTGGGCATTTTCACAGAAGCCATAATATGTCTGCGTTGGATAAAAACCTCTTTGGTTTGGTTTTTTTTGCATGTGCTGACACACCAAGCTCTTTCCTTATGACCAGAAGAATGACCACATCAACAGCAAGATGCAGAGATAAACCTGTTATGGTCTGATTTTGGAGGTTTTGTCATTCCCTGTCCCCCAGACATTTCTTATGTACTTTCCCTCACAGCCACTCTCTCTTCAGCAGTACATCTGACGAACACAGGCAGAAGTAGATTTCCACCTAATACAGTCAGTAGTTTGACTGTTAGTTAAAAAAAGCTTCTGCACACCCACATCCATTTTTTATTAAGTTTTGTTAAGTATTTGAGAAATTATAATCATACTAAGAAGTACCACCTAGGCATGCAGGTTTCTGTGTGTGCCTGTGTAGGCAGTAGAGTTTCTAAGCAGTGTAAATTCTGTTTTTAAAAAAGTCAGTTTTAAAAGTCTCTTTTTAAAAAAAAGTCTGTGCCATCAGAGCAAAGAGAACATTTTCCTTTTGCACTGAGAAGCAGCACAGTAAGCACTTCACAAAACTACATTGGGGTTGCTATTAATTCTTTGTGGTAATGCAACTGCATGACTGAAAGCCACAAAGACTTCTGTAGCAGAAAGCTACACTGCCCTGAATATATATTTTAAATTAATATGAAGACCAAGTTTGCAGAGTGAAAGTGGTCTTGCTGCAGCAAAAAGTTGCTTGGTTATTATAAATCAGAGTGCTGATCATGTATCTAAGCAAGTAGCACTCTACCAGTGAGACAAGTCTGGTGACTGCTTTAGTATTTTGGAGATGGGAAGCAAAGGACAGAAACCCAAGATATCCTGTCAGGCCTGCCAATAATTGCCAGAAGGGGCCAGGAGCACCTTACAATAATACAGGGTTCTTTCCAGTACAACTTCTCACTTTAGCAAGTATGCAATAAACAAATAGGCCTGACAAGTGCTCCAAGCTCCCTCAGGCTATGGAGTTTAGCTTCTGATTATGCTAAATTTTCCAGAGTTAGACAGTATGTACTAGAACAGGCATATGGAACAGGATTGGTACCAGTTCCCAAGGCTGAAGAGAACGTCCCAGGTGTCCATGATCTCTGCTCCATTCCTTGTGTTCTCTTGAAGTACCTGGCAGGCCCTCAGTTTTCAGGACATGGGCTCAGAACTCCACTCCTGGTAATGCCTGAGCACCACTTCACTGCAAAAACATCAACACCACAACCATAAGAAACCATATATTGTTGCCATTTTGTAGAAGGACTGGGGAGAGACTGTGTAATTTTCACATTTTCAGTGCTAAAGAAATAATACATTTTTTTCCACTAGCTCAGAATAAGAAAACTCTATCTGATATGAAACACAGACAAGAAGAAACTCCTACCCCATTTGAGCTTTGCCGTGGGGTTTATCAGCCACAAATCAGCCCCATAACAGAGGCAAGGCAAAGAAGGTACAGGAAGCCCAGCTCTGCAAAATGACAGAGGGTGGAAGCTCCCTGGCTTCAAGGACCTAATCCACCAGAATAATGGGGTGTCATGGCACAGAGGTGAAGAGAGAGCCATGGCTGTGGTTGCTGAAGATGTACTGCACAACAGGAATCTGGCACAAGCCAGGCTTTGGAAAGACCCATGTGAGAGAGAGACAAGACCAGCCCTGAATATACAGTGCAAAAGCTGCTTGCACCTTGTGTGAAAGGAGCAAGTGCAATGGGCAAATCAGACTGCTCTTCCAAAGATAAATATGGTCCAGGATAATTGGATGATATGACAGAAAGGGTTGACAAGAGACCTGTCCTCTGGGATTTAACTGTCTTCATCTGGCATTAGGACAACAGACTTTAGAGAGGAGTAAAATCCTATGAGAAACCAGTATCAAACTTAAAAAAACTTACAATATATCTTGTGAACTAACTATTAAACTTCTGAAAACTAAATACCAAATAAACATCACCGAGATCACAGAGTATACACACAGTTTTTCTGCAAGTGCTTAAAAAGTAGTTCTAAGGACTGCACCCCTATTGTAATGTCTTTTTAGTTCAGTGCTGAAAATATGACAGGACTTTCTGATTATGATATTTAAATGCAAATGTTGTCACCACTCATTGAGGAGTTTTGCTCACAGCACCATTGCATCAGAGCCTTGACATCTCATTCAGACATGTAATTCTAAGAGCCTATAGAAACTTTTGTCCTAATCTTATCTGTGATTTAGATACTTTCTTTTTTCTTTAGAATTAAAAGGAATTGCTAAAGAATTAATGACAGAAGAATGCAACCACCATCCTCCATTGCATTACCAGTGAAGATTTTAGCTATGATTAAAAAGGCTTTTCATAGTGCCCAGCTTGATAAAACAGCCATAAGGCTATGAGGTACCTGTCATGGTTTGCAGACATCCAACATATCTGCCTTCATCTGGATTTCTCTCAGTAATTAGATTGCAAACATACTGGAGTCAGAGTTAACTCCTGTTTACAGCAGAGTAAAACATCAGAATTTCAACTACAGGATTATCTGCAATAAAAGGGAGTTGATAATAAATGTGATTTTTTTTTTTTAAGTAGAAATTGCTATTTGTAGGATCATTAAATGGGCTGATTGTGTCACTCATACCTACCACTGAGCAGGATATTTAAAGTGTACACAATGCTAAGGCTTCATATAGGCTTTCTCAGCATCCAGACTTCACTATAAAAATTGGGTTTTGCCTCAGTTGGATTATTCACTGGATAATAATCAGCCTGGAGAGAGCCCTACTTATCTCTGTGCAAAATGATTTAAAAATCTACAAGTTCTGTCCTGACCAACAGTACGAAAGGATCTGGCTGGGACCATCTCAGAGACTGGGAGCTGTCCGGTGTCAGACCCTCAGGATAAGATTGCAAATGCTCACAATGTACGTGGTGTGACAATACAAAAATAATAGTGCCTGCCTAGTCTTCTCTTACTGCAATCTGTCTTTCTATCAGCAGGCTTGTTGGCCCTTGCTTATTTTTACTGCCTCTGGTATTTCAACTCATGCATGTCAACTTTTTCCTATTAAGTAATTTGCTTAATATCTCTCCAACAGGAGTTTATCTTACATTGAATCAAGTAGTGTTTATTCATTTCATGTGTTGCCTGATAATGTCAAGCACAACATGTTAAGAGACAGGGCAAGCACAAACAACCCTCTAAACCAGTGAATCTCAGTTTTTGAAACCAGGTAGCCCATCACACCAGGAAAAATACTGAATTATGAAACTCCTTCCTGTTTGTAACTTGTCACAATAAAAACTGTGCCTGTGTTCTGGCCTGTTCATGTACACTGCATTGAGAGGCAACTATAAATTCCATGTTTTATTTGAAAACAACAATTTAAATTACAGTTATCAGGTACTTCAGAGGCAATGTTCCCCTGATTCAGCTCTGCTTATTTCAGGTTTTATGCCATGGGGTTGAAACATGAATTCTTACAATGTTTAAATTCTTAAGTCTTTAGATTAATGCAAAAAAAAAACTTATTAAATTATGTTTTGTCACTTTTCTTATTCTCAAAAATACAAAAGAATGAACTTGCCTTACTTAAAAAAAATATGAATCTTCACAAGAGTCTAAATGGAGGTGAGTGTCAGCATGAATTAAAAAAACTCTAATAAAACTTTTCAATTTAAATATTTTAAGATAAACCCTGCATATAAAAATGACCAATTATTATGCTGTACCTATTCAAGCAATTACATTAGGTAAAAATCATTCAGTGGTACATTCTTTCTTCTAAAGTTTCACAAAAAGTAGACCTTCAAAAATACTTTAACACCACACTACCTTTGCCAAATTTAACTCCTTTGAATAAGTAAAATCTTGGGCTCTGGGCTGAATAAAGTATTTAATTCCAATGTATTTTCATTACAGTTTAATTTGAATATGTATTTTAAACAGGGCAGCATCATCTGGTGTGACCACAAGGTGGTGATGAAAGGACAACTAGAGTGGTTTGTTTAATCTGCTAAAATCACCCACAAGGCAAATGTGTTATCCCAACTGCCTGCTCTAAAGCAGTGAATGATAAGGAAAAATGGATTATCAGACAACATGTTTTGAAACAGCTGTGAAAGAGACATTTTGGATCTCTGTGAATTCTAGCAAAACCCAGGGGTAGAATGGAGGAAAAGGGTCAGTTTTCCTCTCTAGAAGAAACAAAAGACACATCTCTCAGATCCTATTGCTACAATAGCTGAAAAGTAGGGTGGAATGTAAATAGATACAATGGGAGAACTCTGCAATACAGATGAGAATTTATTTCTAAAGTAATTTCTGGTCTTTCAATATTTTTGGTGAAACAGGAGTGTGTAACACATATCTCAGCAGAGAGATCAACCAAGGAGAAAAGGCAGCTGTTAATTCAGCAGATTCCTTCTCACAGATTGATTGTATGGGTGGTCAACTTCATCAGGTTAAAAGTTCAGTGCAACAAATATTAGTTATTTCAGCTGCCTGGGCCAGGTATTTTTAAGACAGTTGCATGATTTGAGTTCTCAGTTCATTCTTTTTACTCATCAAGACACAACCTGTGAAAAGATTTACCATAGGGTACAGAGCCTGGGCTGAACTCCATATTGCAAGTGTTCTCCAATGATTTTTGTTCTGTTTGTTCTGATCCTTTTGGACTTAAGTTTAGATCTTTGGTTCTCACAGAAATCAAATAATAATATGTGCCAAAAACCCCTCTGTGCTTTCAAGGCATTAACTATATATGATATTTCATATTCAGTCATTCTGTCTTCTAGATGGTGTAACTGAACCAAGTTGGGAAGCTTGAGCTGGTCTAGGTAATGAAGTAAATGTGTGTACCCCAACCTACCCTGAAAGCAAATAGGGTATTTAATCACAGAAGATTTAATTCTCTGTTCAGACATTATTTAGATCACAATAATATACTGAAAAGGTGATCTGGGGAGAGAGGACAAAGCTGCCATACTCTCGCTGCACACTCACTGAAAGCCGTACCAACCTCATTAGTAAGCTGTTGGTATTTATAGCTTATCAGGGTAACCAGTTCCTTTTTGCAGGGCTCAAATTGTAAGTTGCCATTATAATCAAAGGGCACAGTGTTCAGAAAGGCAGCCCAAAGTGGGAAGCTTAAAATGCTCTGCTCAGTACCACACTTCTGTGTCATCAAAATTCAACTTGCAGCATTTCCTGGATTTTAGTGCTGCTTCATTCTGCTTTCAGCATTTTTATTTCAAAGGGTAGCTACAGCAGTTTCTAAAGAAAGAATGGAGCAGCATGAGGAAGCATATCCCCAAATTACAATTTTTGAACTTCTGGCTCACTGGATTTTTTTCTTACTATTCAGACAAGTTTGCCAAGCAGTAGAGTGTTGCAAATGTCAGATATCATCACCACTATCCAGTTTTAAAATTCTAACCTGATTAAAACATAAACTCCCAAATTTATTGTCACTACCAGCATTGTACCATCATGTTCTTTTCTTCACCTGATGTGTTGTCAGTATTGCCAAGTTCCCAAATTAACTGATATTTGGAGTTCTGCCCAGCTGGGGCCAGTCAAATGGTTGGAGATCTCATGTTTTAGCCATTGCTGTTCCAGAGCAAAACTACCCAAGAAAATGCATTTCTCTTGCAATGATATGAATAGTAGACAGCAAGCTGAGAAATTATTTTTCAATTTTCAGGGATGTCCAGGCTCTGTTTTTCAGATCATATAAATTACATACACCACCAGTCTGTGCCAAGGTAGGCCTTGTTTGTTCTGATTTCTTGTCATACATTAGTATCAGAAAAAAAGAACTGTTAGGTTAGCAAGTCTGCTTACATGGTAGAAGCCCATGGGTTCTCAATTTCCAATTTATGCATCCCCATCATAGCACAGGCATTGTATATATGGGATATGTGTAGCCTTGGGAGTGGAGCTATAAAAAGTAAAGGTGACAGAAAAGCTAGAAACGAGATCTTTATCTCTGGACTATCCTGAACCCCCCAGATCAAGTCTACCTCCCTCAGAAAGTGTCAAGAACAGCACCATGAAACCAGGAAATTCCATCCTGCACATTAAAATAATTGAGACTATCAGGAAAAATCAAGGCTTGATTAATAAAGTGACCTTTCTGAAGTTACACCAGAGATTCCTTGGGTTTACACATATTGATGAAACCAATTAACTGAACTGGTTTATGCCTAACATAGCTGTGGTGGACTAAACTCACCTCATACCAACTGAAGGCAGGGAAAGGAAGTAATTTTACATTAGCACATCAATGGGCTGTGTACATCCTTATCACCAGATATTGTTGCAATAAGAAAGCAAGCAAACCTGCATAAAACATAAATCATGAATTATGGTAAACATGAGAAATTAGAACAATGCAGGCACAGTACTAAAACAGATATGAAGCTTTATTTGCTGTCATTTAAACCAATACCTAACTCCTGAAGATTAGAAAATGTCTTGCATCTTTGAATGATCTGATGCTAGACTTGAACTTTTTCAATAGAAATAGAAATAGACATAGAAATAGAAATTTCCATTCTACTGGAATCATCTACACTCACCCTTACTGCAGAATAAGACAGAAATAACTGTCCAAACCCACAAAATCAGGCAGAAGAATCTCCTGCTTCTGCTTACACATGTAGAATCTGTTGCAGAAAATGAAATTAATGCCTCTACACCCTGCAAATGTCTCCATACATCTGTTTCTTTCCACTAACTTCCATTGACTTATATCAGAAAAAATGTCCCCCCAGATTTCTCATGTTTTCTTAGTCTGGGTACTTGAAATAATGGAGGATGGGTCACATACAGCCTTAGTATTCTGTGCAACCACACCAGGGATAATAGACATAGCACAATATGCAGGGCAGCACCAAGGTTAGTCCCAACTAGCTGAGCTAGCAGACTACCAGGATACATCACTGGAGTGCTGCAAAGGGTTTTCAAGTGCAAAACTTCCTCCTTCATATCCTTAGCTTGCTTGTCTTGGGAGATTGCTAGAGAGCATCTCCATTACAAAAAAAAAATAGCCTCAGTCTTTGTTGTGAAGTGAAGATATCCTGTTCATTCCTCAATCAAGTACACAAGGAATCAGAGAAATGAAGCATGTTCCTGTTGTTCAAGCAGAGCCTTAAAAATTCCTTATTTCTTTGCAACCTCCTAACCAAAGAAAGGAGGGGTGCTTTGGGCATCCAGAAGACAGGGGAATTAGGCTTCATCTGGACGTTCCTGCTCCTTTCCTCTCATGAAACATGTGTCAGTTCATCCGGTCCTGAGCCACTTCCTCCTCACTTTACAGTCATCTGCTCTCACAACACTTTTGCAAGTCTTCCTTGTGCAATCTGGAGCTGTGCTCCAGGGAAGCCCTGCTGGGAGGTAGGATAGAAATAACCTCAGTGTATCACAAAATGAAGCTCCTAGGCATTGTGACCTGCTCAGGGGCGGGTGAGCATCATGCATTTTAAGGATCTTAATGCTGATTTCAAGAGAGCCACAGCCTTTCACCCCAGCAGGAGCTGCGTGCCTTTGCTGTGTGTCAGTGACCCCAAACTGGCTCCAAGTGAGCTGGCAGGCCATTGCATTGCCCTGGGTGGACTCTTTCATCCCCACCAGGGAGCACTGAGTTGCACACACAAGTTGCTGTGCCCTGGCTACGTGCAGAGCTGTGCTGACTTCACTGCACAGCTTCTCTGTCTGAAGCCAGCTCAAAGAGCTCTGCACTGTCAGTATCTGCACAGCACGGACGTGGCCAGCAGAAGCTATAAGGACAGGGCTCCCAGGAGTGATGGGGAGCAGAATTTCAGAGTAGGCTGCAGGGAGGCCTTTAGTACTTTTATCACCTACACTCAAGCCCAGCAAGTGAATTTTGAAACATGAGCAGTAGTACTTTGAAACATGAGTAATATTTTATTTACCTACACATGTGTATAAAGGGTTCACAACAGCTCTGAATTCTAAGTCAGGTCTCCTGGTTTCAGTCTTGCTATTTAATGTAGGCTTCCCTGAAGGGAGAAGGACTGGGAGTGTGGGCTTCACCTCAGCCTTACCTAACCTCCAGTAGGAACTGTGTAAAAGGAAATTTATTCTCATCAGGACTTTCAGGTGCGGGGGTGTTTCTAGGAATAAGCAACACCCAACCACAGAACAACCAGGAAGAGGTTTTATAAGCATATTGTGCCACTTTGCTGCCACAAAGGTTATACATTATATCTCCATAGCCAGCCTGCTGCTTTCTGCCATTCTGCTAGGGGACTTGCCATGTGGTGGGATCCATGGGTGAGGAAATGATCACTGCACGCTGGCCTTCATGGCATGGGGAGCACAAAAGCTCAAATTACAGAGTCTGCAGTTGCAAACATTCAGACAGTCAAATCTGAGGCAGACCTGTCAATCATGTTCCAGGTGGAGTGGATGAACTCTGTTACAGTCAAGAAATGGAGTAGCTGGAGGAACATCAAAGTGCAGTAGCTAAGTAGATAGAGAAGTTTTGCATCTGCCTGCACAAAAAATGATGCTATGGATACTTTCGTTTTCTCTTTCACATACTTCAATATGCAAAATTAAAGTATTTGTTGCAGAATATGCAAATAAAACTTCTGAAGTTCTTTTTCCACCATTGTAACAAGTTCTAGGTTCTAAGACAGGTCATCAAAAGGCAGGAAATTCACTGACAAGTGTGACAGACACTGCAATCTCTGAAATAATTAAATTGGTTTTAATGCCTTATAGATTGAACAAGGCCACTGCATACTGTAATCCAGCCTCAATTTTACCTTCCTGCCAAATTGCCAGACAAAACCATTGTATTTCATTGTTGAGGTGAGCACTTATTCTGTGACTGGAAGAGATCTGTCAGTACACAGAGAATCACGATCCTTTCCCAGAACCATTCCCAACTTCAGAGATTTACTGATTTATTTGCAGACTGTCAAGCTATCTGTATCTTTAGGATTCTCAGCTGACACAGACAGGGGGGAGAATTCTGACATGGAGAGCATCATGGTATCTTCATGAGAAGTCAACAAACTGGGCCAGCTTAAGTTTGTACCAGATGGGGTTCCAGCACTCTGAAATTCATGTCATCACTGGAAACTACGTTCCTGGAACAAATTTAATTTCTGTCTGCACTTGGTTAAAAGTTAAAAACCAGCTTTACAGTTCCTGCACTACTTGTTGAATTAGTTATTAGCATGGAATCTGCTGTCAGCAAGGACTTTAAGCTGAGTAAAACCACTTCAAACAGAGCGGATCACAGAGACTGCCAAATAATATCTGATGACATTTATGGTAATTAACATAAAATGGCACTGCAATAACCCACGCTGAAAACCACAGGCAGAGCCTAGATCTGTGCTTGTAGAACTCAGAAGACAGGGAAAGTTCACTCTCCAGCAAGGCTGTAAGGATTCTTCTTAGCACCATGAACAAACAATGCTTGAGTTTCTCTGCTCCTGTGTGGAAACAGGCACTTACTCAAAGCGTATCTTTAATTGCACTTATTGGCAATGTCTTCATAGATGTCTCAACTATCTCTCAGGCTTCAGCTTCAGCTATCCCAATATCTCCACTTTTCTTCCTTTACATCAAATGCACACTATGTTTCTAATTAATGCAGCCAACAAATCCTGACAACTTTCATTCCTCCACATACATTATTTTTTCATCTAGATCATCCTCTCTCCCACTCCGGCCTTTTTCAGGATCAGATGTGGCAATCTGGTAAAGTTCCCACTGACTGGAAAAGGGCAAATGAACCCCCATTTTTTAAAAAGGGAAATAATGAAAACTCAGGCAAACTACAGGCTGGTTAGTCTCATCCTCTGTGCCTGGCAAGATCATGGAGCAGATCCCCCTGGAAATTATGCCAAGGCACACGGAAAATAAGGAGATAATTTGTGACAGCCAGCATGGCTTCACTGCCAAATTTGAGGGCCTTCTATGATGGATGAGAGCATTGGTGGATGAGGGAAGAGCAACTGGTGCCATCTACCTGGGCTTGCACAAACACAGCACATGACACTGTCCCACACAATATCCTTGTCTCTGGACTGGAGAGGCCCAGCCCACACCGCTGGACAAGGGTTGGCTCCATGGTCACACTCAAAGCAGTCACTGGCTCAGTGTCCCAGTGGAGACCAGCAATGAGGGCCATCCCTCAGGGGCTGGGACTGGGACAGGCTAACACCTTTGTGGGCTACATGGACAGTGGGACTGAGCACACACTCAGTGAGTTTGCCCACAACATCGAGCTGTGAGGTGCAGCTCTAGAGGGAAGGGATGTCATCCAGAGGGACCTGGACAGGCCTGAGAGCTGGGCCTGCACAAACCTCATGAAGTTCAACATGGCCAAGCACAAGGTCCTGGGCCAGAGCAATCCCACCCACAGACACAGGCTGGGTGGAGAATTAATCAATAGCAGGCTTGAGAAGAAAGAGTTGGGGGTGTCGGTGGATGAGAAACAATATGGTCTTGCAGCCCAGAAAGTCAAACACATCCATTTGCACAAAGCCAGGATGTGCTTGGCTTTCTGGACTGCAACCAAAGCAGTGGGGCCAGCAGAGCAAGCAAGGTGATTCTCATCCTCTGCTCTGCTCTGGCGAGACCCCACCTGGAGTCCTGCATCCAGATCTGGAGCCCACAACATAAGAAGGATGTGAACCTGCTGAAGAGAATGATCAGAGGGCTGGAACACCTGTACTGTAAAGGCAGACTGAAAGACCTGGGGTTATTCATTCTGGGGAAGAGAAGGCTCCAGGGAGACCTTAGAGCAGCCTTCCTAAAGGCAACCTGCTAGAGAGCTGCAGAGGGACCTTACGAGGGCATGTAGTAACAGGACAAGGGGGAATGGCTTTAAACTGAAAGAGGGTAGGTTTAGGTTAGATTTAAGGAAGAGATTCTGGTCTGTAAGGATAGTGAAACACTGGAACAGGTTGCCCAGAGAAGCTGTGGATGCCCCGCTCCTTGAAGTGTTCCAAGGCCATGTTGGGTGAGGCTTTGAGCAACTTGATCTAGGGAAAGATGTCCCTGCCTATGGGAGGAAGGTTTGAAATAAATGATCTTTAAGGTCCCTTCCAACCCAAACCATTCTAAGTTCCTACGAATTCTGTGTCATGAGATCCTGGCTGTCAATGTGTAACTTGGAGAAAAGTCTGTGATTACTCATCACTTCTTGTGGTAAACTTCTGTTTTCTGTCATGACCTGTTACAGACTTCTCATGTCTCACTTCCCAAGTTCTGATGCCCTCAACCAGGAAGTTGCTTCCAAAGTATCTTAGTGACATCTTAAATAATTCTTCCCTACCCAATGTATCTAGCTGTCTAATTTCTGGTTCTGAATTAATTTATTTAGTAAAACTCTTCCATGATGACAACTTAAAGTTGGACTTTTCTTATTTAGAAGGGAGTTTGCTCTCTTCCAAAATCTCCTCTATCCTATTGCATCTTTTATTTTTTTTTTGTTTATGCAGCAATCTTGTATCCAGTACACTACAAGTCTGCACATTTTCTACATCTTAATATCCTCTTATCTTTGCATCAGATTTGAGCACCATTTCTATTACATTTGAGGCCTAACACTGCTTACACTTTGCCCATTTCTCTCTCCAGCCTTCTTATCTTTACTTTCATAAATGTATCTTCTTCCTCCCTATGCCCTTGACTAAAATATAGCTATGATATCTATTCACATGCATTGCTAATTCCAAGGTCAATGGTAAATACTCAGAAAATAAAACAGTGTTACTGTGAATAGCACATTGAAAACCTCAGAACAGTGGAGTGCCAAAATCCTATACTGAATTTAGAAAATCAAGTGCATAAAAATATACAGAACACTGTCCCACAAAAAGCTGTAGTCAATGAGATGATCCTGGGACCAAGATGATCTAACTGAATTTATGTCTTGCATTATTTTCTTTATACAATCATTATCAGTGTTTCTTTTACTTATTTACATAAAACTTTAATTCACAGTCCTCTGTTCCAGTGAGCATCAATGCAGACCATTTTGGAACACCAATCTAATCAAACAAAATTACCAGAACATCAGACTGCATCATCAGTACACTTCAAACACAGTGTGCAGTCCTAGAGCCTGAGCAGTTCATTTCCTGCCAACTTTATCTGTTTTCTGTCTTTTCCTCTTACGTCTCTGTCCTCACTGCTAATTATTCTGACTTGTACCTTTTAATAGCTGAGGCCTTTTCTCTACCACTGACCCACAGAACTGTCCTGGGGAAATGCTCTGTCTTAGGAAAGGAGAGAGAACCCTGAATCTAAAATTATTGTATCAGTGAGGAAGTGGAGAAACTGATAGGGTATTATTTTAAAACAACCCACACAAGAGTATTCTGAAAAAAAAACAACCTCCAAACATATTTTTCTGTGAAAGATGTGGGTGACATTCAATTTCTGTGTTATTTCTGGTGACATGTATTTAACATAGACTTTTCATTCTGAAACAGTTTCACCCTCTGAACAAGGGTAAGTCTATTCTTCATTCTGATTGCAAGACTGTATTACCTGTCCTTATCCACAATAACTGTTGTTTCCATTCTTTTATGCATAAACAAGGAAAAGAGGAAAGCAGTTTAAGACAAAGTGAAATGAAAATCATCACTTTTCTTCAAAATACTGATTTAACCTTATATTTTTGAGGTAGCTCTTCCTCAAAGGAAACCCCATTTTCTTATTAAAAGACAGCATTTTCCTGTGGAAATTTTCAGGAAAATTACTATGTTGCCTGTAGCAGAATGTGCCACAGGATTCTTCAGCTCTTTATTCACCCCATACAAGACTAACATAATACACATGTGCTTCACCCAAATCCTTCTCATCTACACGAAACTCCTGTCTGTCCTATTTGTGTTCCCACACTGCTCAGCATCTTCTCCATGGTACCAACATTTCTGCTGCTTTGTGCATCCCATCTCTACTCTCACCACACCCACGGTCTGGCTCCTCTCTTCTCCAGAAAGGACCTCCATCTTTGCTGGTACAAAAGTCAAGGCACTTGGTGAAAAGATTTGTAAAAGGAAGGAACCTTATTAAATGTTGAAAACAAGTCTCTGTGTACTAAGAGTGCTGCATTTCTTTACAGCTTCCCAGACCCATAAAATTCATGACATTGCTTGGTGCAATTTCAGCATGCAAACTTCTCCACTCCTGCTGCCTGGAAAGCCCAGCCTTTGGGATAACATATTTAAGCAGAGGGGGAAACACCCAAGCAACTTCACCTGGCAAAAGGAGTGAGAATGTGTGAGAGAAACAGCCCTGCAGACACCAAGGTCAGAGAAGGAGGGGCAGGAGCTGAGATTCCCCTGCAGCTTGTCAGGGTCCACAGTGGGGCAGGTGGGTGCCTGAGAGGAGGCTGTGACCCCTTGGGAAGCCTACACGAGATTAAGGGCATATAATAGTGGATTTTTTGTGTTTTAGTCATCCAAAGAAAAATGTCATTTCAGACCTCTTCAAATTAGATCAGTTTCTAAACAGAAGCATCATTTAAACATGAAGTATCAGTGTTTCATTTTGGAAATATTTACTGTTTCCTTGTTTCAGCCCCCCAGAATGAAACATTATGCAATCTTTCTGGAAACTGTCCTATATTCACAATTTTTTTTCAGATTCTGCAAAAAATGAGATTTGGATTTGTAATATTTTAGCTGGCAGGGGTGGGGGATGGAGTAAGGATACACTTACAATTTATTCAAGAGTTTACAAGGCCTGAATGTAAAAATTCACACAAGGCTGTGTATATATATGAGAAGTGTAGAATTCCATATGCTAAGTAGGCACTTAAGAGAGAAATAATTGAAAATGTCACTTACAGAGATGATTTAAGACTACTTCTTTTTTTTGAGGAAGACATGATGAAGAGTTTTCTTGGAAGTAGCTCCAAAGACGTGATAAAGAAATAGCAGAAGTAAGAATAATGAGAAACATGATGAATGAGTTTCTCTCTAGTTTCCCAAGACTAACATTTCCTTTTTGATATTAAACTCAGCATTGAATAATCTCCTCTGGTTTTACTGTCTCTGAAGTCTGCTGCAGGGTTTATCTTCACTCATCAGCCTCCTGAGGAGAGCCAATGAACGGAAGGCAGAAATGTTCAGCCTGTTTCCTCAGCGTTTGCCTGGTTCTCAGCACAGGAAGCTCTGAAAAGTGCTCTGAAAAGTCAGAAGGAGGAACCACTCCAGCTTTGAGGAGGCAGTCAGTCAGAGGCATGCATAGCTAAAGGAGAGGCATGGGAAAGGGGGAGAGGAAACACTGACAGGCTGCTGAGGATGTACTGGCAGGCGAGAAATGCTCCCCGTGACCACAGTTAGGTTGGTGGAGGGGTGGATGGAGTGATGGAGCTGCCTGAGCCATGAAAGGAGGAACCAACATGAAGATTGCTGGGAAGACTGTTTATGTTTTTCTGCTGCTCTCCATCACCATGGTCAGGAGATTAGCAGGTGAGTCTAACTGCGACCAGTTGGCCATTGGGATGTAAGAAGGGGAAATGTGCACTGCTCCTTTCCTTCTGTAAAAGCCATACATAATTCTGAGGCTTTTAGGAAGTTCTAAAAATTATGAAGCATCATTAAGACATGCTTTCCCAATACCCACTCCTGCTCCTCTCTTTAGTGGTCACAAGGCTGCCAGGTATTTTCCCTGTGACTTCCACGTAGGCAGCTATGTAGTGACCCTTAGCTGGGAACGTACAATTTGTCACAAATAGCCTTTTTACTGAGACCTCCAAATCCACATCGTCTGAGAAACTGATCCTTTTGACATACTAAAAATATGCCTGGGAAAGTGTTTGTGAACTTGAAGCTTTTGGACATGTAGTTTCTGCTGAAGAGAGGCTGCGGGCACTCTGAAGTAGGGTGGAGATCTCTTGCATCTTTGGGAGGAGAAGTGGAAGGTCTCTGATGTGCTGACAGAGGGAAGCAATTTCTGGAATTTCGTTCTAAGGGCATGATCAATATCAAGATGGGAAAGGCTTTTGTGCCAAGGGCAGTGGCAGTCTCAATCTTCTGTCTTTTAGTATAGTTGACTTAGTTTAAATGCAGTTTAGCTACAGCAATTAGTGTTTCCCACATACTGCTCATTTGCATTTTTAGAGCTTGTGCTGTTCCAGACACCATAGAGCAATTCAGGGACTTGATAATGGAGCTAGGGATTTGAGGAGCAGTTCCAGAAATTTAAACTGTTTCTGTATAGGAGGAAGAAGGTGAATAGGCCCATGAGACCCAAATTAAACTTCGGACATCTCTGAATAAAACGTGCATGTGTCCATTACTATTATGGACACATAGAACTAAACTATTATGGACATGAGTTATTCTGTTCCACCTATCCAGAAAGTAAAAATATCTCCTTTGTGGTATTTTAAAGCAAAACAGATGCAGTCATTGTTGGCAGTGGTGGAATACCCATCTATAATGTGTTTGGGTGATAATGAGGGATCCCATATGATTATCTCAACACTACTGATTGGAAAAAAATTTAAATACTTCATGAATATTATTAAACTTTGGGTCGTTAACTTCACAACAGGCACACTGGTGGTAAAAAGTCTGTCCCTATTCTTTAGGTAAAGAACTATCTCAAAAGAATACTGAAAAACCTGCTCAGGTTCTTACAGATCGATTATGGCAGCATCAGAGGCAGTCTACATTTTTGAATACAAAAAGTAAAGAAATATGGATACACCACAGAATGCTGAAGAAAATGGGGAGACAAAGGGGGATCCTACTGACAAAAATTATTTTAAAATATTTGCTTTGTTGGAAATATTAAAAAAAATCCAATGCCATAAAGTGAGGGGTTTTCACCCTAGGGTATTTGCATTTTAACTTCTTGGTGTCTTGGTTAACCAATGATACTGCTCTTCAAAAAATGTAAAAAAAGATGTTCCATTAAAATCTAACTGCATGCCTGAAACCTCTTCCCCCAATCTCCTTCCAATAAAAAAGCAGACTGCATTTGATGGGAAGTTTTTAGCTAGCGCTGCTCCTAAACTTGTTTCCTTCAGTATTAGGGTGGCTCTTCTGAGCAAGATCTAGTGGAAAGAGTTTTATTCTTCAGAGATCAGAGCCTAAATGTGTCAAGCTGATCCAATGTGTGTATTCTGTCTAGATAATTTTAGTCTTCAATATTGCATGAAGCTCAGAAGGAACTATGTCCTCCCTTCTAAAGACTAGAGCAAGCTACTCTGAAAGAAATAAAGTTATGGAAAAACTGTTGTGTGCAACCAGGCTTTATCTCCATTAACATTTTCCTTAACATTTCCTTAACATGTTGTTTTGTGTGACTGGGTTGGTTTTTACCACAGCAGATGGGGCAGCTCTTTACAAAGCCTGAGGTTGCTTCATAATTGTCATACCTAGATCTGCCCTCAGGTACAGTTGGATAATAAGCCACTAAAGCTGCTAGGGCATGATCTCCACTAAAAATCCTTTTGTGGTGATCCTCAGTAGCAGCAGTGAAAAAGACTCAACATTAAAATACTTCTGGTAATGCTCTGAAGATTTCTCTAGTTTAACTGAGCACACATGACACCCCAATGGTTGTGTAGACTCCAAAGGAAAGTGGTATGGACTGGCAAGATCTTCCATGAGAAGTCCATGCAATGAATGTCTTTTTTATTGAAATAACACTTGCAGCATTTGAGTAAGTCCTGCTTCTGTAGTTATATCCTGTGACAATGGGTAAGTCCAAGTGATTCACAGGAAGTTGCAAGAAATCCATTACCAGTAATGAGATGCAAGTTCCTATGGTTGTTCAGTTTTATCAATAGTGAAAACTGAAGTCAGTGACACTGTTCTGGAATTATAGAGCATAAGGTGAATAAAAGTAAAGTTGATTTACAGAGCAACCGAGCTACAGTTCAAGTTTGCCTGCACACATAACTTTCTTGAATGCTACGGCTTTCATTTAGTTTCTTTCCTTAATAAAACTGGTAAATTCTTTTTCACTAGTGTGCTAATGTTTTATTGCTTTTTGACACTCTCTGTCCTAGTATGTTTCACTGCACCTGTCTCTGTTGCATTCTATTCAAGTTTATGAGGAAATATTTCTCCAAATACAAAAATTAATAGCCTAAAAAACCTATTATGGTAAATTTACATTTGTCTCCATTTCACTATTTCTTTGCTGCTCCTTTGGGACTATGTGCTGGAATAATTCTGTCTTCTTTTGCCCTAAAAACATCTGAATCCAAGCAGTCTGTTTTTTCGCATCCAAATTCTTAGAAAATAATTCCATACTATTAAATTGAGCAAGAATGTTCTTAGAACATACCTAAGTTGCTATAGTACAATCTTCCAAGCACGTCCTTATGCCAACATTTCACTTTGCTGTGGTCCAGATGCACTGAATGCATTCATGTCTGAACTTGTCTGCTTTGAAAACCATGGAAAGAAGGAAGTTCAGTCTTCCAAGCTGACCACATACTTCATGACTTACAAAGCAAGCAGATTTTCTTTAACTGTGAATGCACTTCTGGAGGTACATACTACTTAAAACTCACAGCTGATATGTTTTGTAGTTAGAGGTACAATCATTAATTAGAAAAAAAAAGCATAGAGGGTTTTCTTATGCTGCCTTATCTTGGTGTTCAATAAGACAATGCTGGGAGGAAAACTGCTGTGCTAAAGGTAAGCACTAAACAAGGCGTGACTGAGATTTTAACTATGTAAAAGTGATGTCAAAATTATGTTTTCACAGCAGTCCCTTATCTGCTCTCTGCAAAGTATGAAAAAGAAGGTACACAACCTATAGTTTGTAGTCAATGATCTATTTTTGTTTAGAATAGTAGAAAAATGCCACTTAAGCATAAGAGGACTTGGAAGCACTTTGTTACACATGGTGTCACAGTGCTACTGTGAAAGCAATACTACCCAAGGCACTTTGACATCCAGTGCAAATCCCTTTTGCCCTCATCCATTCCAGCTCACAGTCTGCAAGGAGAAAGATCTGCTTACGTTGTACAGTTCAGCAGGAGCAAAGTTCAAACTGTACAGCCAGACTGGAATACTATGTGACAGCTTGTTAAGTTCAGTGATGATTTATTATGAGCTGAGTATTTGTCCAACAGTATTTGTTATCTCAACTGCATGACTCTGACTAATTTCTTCATTTAAGAAGTGTACCCATCCTTTTTTTTCTACACAGTTATATTTATATTGGGACTTAATCTATTTCTGTGAGAATAAATCATGGAATCACTAGATCGTATGGCAGTGCTGAAATTAAATTGCCTTTTTTTTTTTTGTAGGCATTGTATTAGAAAACACTTTTCATAAAAAATTTGAGCACCTAAACAAGCACCCATTTTATTGAAAAGCTGGTTTTAATACTGATTGAGGCATAGTTCTGTATTCTACTTTCCAGTCAAAATTTGTTGTACTACCTGTTTTTATTATTATGACATTTTTAGCTGCTGATTTTCAGCACACATCTAACATTCTGCTCATCGAGGTCACCTGGTTCCTTTTGTGTGACATATCAATTCTTTACACTAATAACACTGTGTTCTTCCTGCTTTCAACAAATTTCCTCACACACTCCTGATACCGCCAATGCCATCAGTAAAAAAGTTAAATGGAATTACAGCAAAAATTGTCTGCTGAGAAACATTATCAGCAAGCTACCTTCAACCTGGCATCTCCATTTAACTGCTTTTCCTTTCTCTCCTTAACTCAGTTCTTTATCCATCATGTAGTTGTCCCTTTATTCTTTGAGCTTAATTTTTTTCAAGAGGACACTGTATCAAACACATCTCTACATAAGTGAGCTTTAATATCTTTTCATTGCATTCAAAATCAGCTGTCTCGAAGGACTGCTTGAAAGGATACTGGAGAAAGCTTAAGAGAATTGAAATATCATAGAAAAATTACACACTAGGAACTGGCAACTGCAAAGATACATCCCACCTTGAATGGGAAGACTGAAACCTTGGGATCACTATTGAGTTCTATCAGTGTCCTCAGCCCTCTGCAACATATAAATTAGTGTTGAAATTTGCAAACTAAAAAAATCCAGCCATGCTATGATCACTTCATATTGTAAAACCAATGACAAAGAGCAAGAAAGAGTGACACAGTATTGATGGCAAGAAAAGTACTGCAGGTGGCATGGTAGTGGTGACAGAAAAGAAATGTGTTAAAAGAACAAAATAACAATTTGAGTAAGAGGAAAAAGAGAATTTTTGAAGAAAAGGAAAAAGCCTAACTAGAATGAAATGAGAATAGGACATCTTTAAAAGAATAATGATAAGTGTGGATAAAACAATGTGTGTGAAACTAGTGATAAACATGTAAGTCTTTTAATGTGTCCTTTTAAAGATACATGTGAGCTGAAAAAGCTGTGATCTGGGTTTCAAGAAACAGAGTCATGAGCTTAGGTCAGCTATTTGATGTATTTCTATAAAGAAAATTGAAATAGTCTAACTACTACTACTCACCCGAAACACAGGGGTGGTTTTTAGCCTACACTCCATCCTGTGCTGCTGTGACTATGTTTTCACAGTCACAAAGCTGTGCTACATAAGAGTCTGTCAGTACTTTAGCAAGTCCTACCCTAGCACAAAGCACATTTATCTATCTTTCATTTCATTCCAGACAAGCCTTGCCGGATGTCACAGGAACTCTGTGGCAGTAGAAGGGGGAAACACAGACTTTTGTATCTTCCAAGTGTCCAGTGCTGCCTTTTTGGTTGTGACTTGCTGTGACTCATATATTACATTAATTCCAAGATACAGTTAGTCATTTGCCGTGGTGTGATCATTGTTTCAGTTCATTATATCTCTAAATTTTATATCTGCAGGGGATGTAGGGGGAAGATGCATCAAAATGCTCTGGTAAATTGTTACTGTAAGAAATAAAGAATTAATAGGGATGTCTGAGAAATATATCTGAGAAAATAAAGCAATCTCTTTTAGTGCAAAAAACACTTTAACAGTTAAATTTCGCAAGAAGCTGTTATGGAAATTGAGGCAATAAAAAGTTCTACTGTGGTTTAAAACCTGCTATAAAGAATAACAGAGGCTGGAAATCTTTCATGTTTAAAAGCAATCAAAAGCACTTTCAACCTGTGTACCTATCTCTGATTTTGCATTGATTCCCCTCAAAAGTTCAGCAGCTTCACAATCAAATTTTCCTGTTTTTAAAACCTTTCTTCTTCTAGTGTGAGAAAGTCTCTGAGAAACAGGAGAAATTATGATATAAGTGATATGCAAAGAAGATGGTGCAACTAGCCCTTCATGAGAGCTGTCAAACACACTACATAAACCACACTGAAAAGAAATTGGAGCAAAGTCTCTCCCCCAGTCTTTTCAAATTACGGTAATCTTACCATGACAACAATAACCAGCACATTTTTGAAACACAAATGCGAACTCCTCAAACAAGTTTGTTTTTTCCTGAGACAGGGTATGTCCATTTTCAAACATGGGAGTGGAATTTGTCAGTGCATTGAAATGTGCACTCAATGCACAAAATGCCAGATATGGCTAGAAGGTTTCTTCAACAGTCAAGGAGAGACAATGAGGGATGGCATAATTAGCTAGATTTCAGAGGCTGGAGTCAAACTGAAGTCTCAAGGTCTGCTACTGTCAGATGAGTCTCCAAGGCGAAACCTGATCACAACTTGCATTCACAACCAAAATGAAATGGTTCAGCCTCATGCTGTCCAGAACTCCCAGAACCTGACTCATCTGTTTTCCACATCAGTGTGACAGACAGCACGTACTCCTGGTTTCCTGAGCCCTGCTCTGTCTGGTTATCAGAAAAAATTATTGATGTTTTCCAGAATCAATTCATTTGTGAAGAACATAATCGAAAATGAGATGTTATTTACAATAAATATGTGGATACATGACCCTTCATTTCATCTCTTGTGTGCAATGGAATAGTTAACAGTGCTGACATTTAATTACCATTCTGCAGTTAGCACTGCACTGAGGTGAGCTTGATACCTCACACCTCTTCAATTCACTTGTTCTCTGCAGGCCCACGGAGGATGAGGCCTTTGCTGCACCAATTATCCCCTTTTTCAGCCACAACAAGCTGTCAGTTCAGCTCAGCTGTAAGATGAGATTTCACACTGAGAGATGTAGCTGTGCAACGTGCTGGTTTGTTTCTGAGCCTATGAGTAGATAAATGCTGATGTGGATGCCATGTATCTGGCCTAATGCATTGTTCATAAACCAATTGGTTATCACAGAGGAAACAGCAGCAAATGACTTTTAGCAGCATGAAAGACCATTCCAGAAAACAGTGGTGTGGTGCACTGAACCTTCCCCTTTAACAGAATGGAATCCTGTGATGGTTTTTGGCAGGGATGGAGTTAATTCTTTTCATAGTAGTTACTATGGAACTGGTCTGGTGCTGGAAACTGTGTTGACCTCACAGGGATGTTTTGAGCAGTGCTCTCACAGAGGCAAAAACTCTTCTGATTCTCACACCATCAGTGAGTGGGCTGGGGGTCCAAAGGAGGGTGGGAAGGGACATGGCTGGGACAGCTGTCCCCATCTGGCCACAGCGATCTTGCAGACCATGTGGCATCATGCTCAGCACATAAAACTGGGGGAAGAGCAAAGAGGGGTAGTGGGGGCTATGATGTTTGTCTTCCCAAGCCACCATTATGCATGATACTGTCCTGCTGTCCTGGAAATGGCTGAACACCTGCCTGCCCTTGGGATGTTTTGTTTTGCTTGTGTGCATAACTTTTTCTTTACCTATTAACCTCTGAGTTTTCTCACCTCTCTGATTCTCTCCCCATCCCACTGTGGGGGGAGTGAGTGAGTCAGTGGCTGTGTGGGGCTTTGTTGCCAGCTGGGATTAAAGCACAAGAAATACTTCTGTTTGTTTAGTTCTCCTGCAGAGTAGACATACCCACTCTAGGTTTACTGAAACTACCAGAGGGAAGGGGAGATTGTGTCTTCCCTCAGAGCTGCTGAGGACACATCCAGCAGTGCAGGCTTGGGCAGGCAGCATAAGGAGGACAAAGAAAGCAGATCAGGAGACCCTGGCAAAGGGCTTGATTGGAGCAGACCCACAAGAAGTCATGGAAGTGAGAGAAAAGGAGCTCAAACGTGATCATGTAAAAAGTGTGCAGCCTGACAAGTCAACAAAAGCTTGTGGAGTGGAAAAGAGGACTGAGGGGAAGAACGTGTTCTTTAGGGGCAGAGGGAGCAGAGGAGATTTATTTTCATGTCTTTTATTTCATTTATGAGTACAGCCAGAAATCCTGTGTTCCCTGCAGAACTGTCACTTTCTAGCATATTGATTTATGTTCTAATAAAATATACTTTAGATCCTTAGATGGCTTTTGGTATGCTCAGAGAAATTAGAAAGAGGAAGCAAATTATGTCCAACTTTAGTCCAATGTGAGGTCCTAGCAACATCTTCAAACTGGAGGAAATGCTAAGGCTGACCAGAAAGGACAGGATAGGGATGAGGATAATTTCTATTTGAAGAACAACCTTTGTGCTTCGGGATCCCCTAGCTATTTACATATTAACTTCTGGGAAATACACATTTTGGATTGCTTCTAAATAAAGCTAACTCTGTGGTAAAAATTAGCAATTTGAAATTTCCTGAGATTATATTTTAGCTTGAAATAGAAAGTTCATCACAAACTGCTATGAAAATGGATGTCATTATTCTTCATGGTTTGGAAGGTCTCCATCAAGTATTACCCGGGCTCAGGTCTATTTTGCTTGTGAGTCACTTCAAAGTCAATTCAGAAACACAAATTAACCAAACTTTTAAGGATTTTTGGCAGACACATTCATCTGTAAGAGAAATCAAAATATCATGTTTCTAGCAGCATATATTGAAAAAAAGCAAGTCAAGGAAGAAAATTCACAATTAATATTTACATTAATGCTACTTGCTTGCACTCTATCAATGAAAGAGGGCAGTAAAGTGAAGACAGTTTAACTTTTGACATTAATAAGGCTTCTTTGCAAAAGTAGGAAGCTGTGTGGATAGGATAAGCAAGAAAATTTTGTACTAATTAATTTGCCATCTGGGAAAAATTCTTGCCTTACTAAAAGTCTTCTGAATTAATAACAAGATACAGGGGATTTCATACGCCTTCTACAGATTTTCTGTAAACCTAAAATTGTATTTAAACTTGATTCAGCAGATTTTAAACTGACTGATGTGGTTTCTTATTTTAAATGAATGGTACCTGATTCATTCAGAGGAGAATATGACAGAAAGGCATAGCAGAAAGCACCACTTTCACTGCGTCTTTCTTTACAGCCTTGAAGCATAAAAACCCCATTTTGTTGGGGAACTTTTACATTGCAATGAGCTGCTTAGGAGGTGCTGAGTTGAAAGATAAGTAAAATGCTGCTGCTTTAATATGCAAATGGAAGTGTACACAGTTAAATGTGCTCAATACTGTCATTCTTGCTCAACATTTGCACACATTACCCAAAAAACCCCAGCTCCAACAATCCACATAGTTTGAGTGCTTAGGTTTGCTTAGTCATTTTCAGATGAGGTCAGCCATCCTCTGCATGACTCTGAGCTCTGAGGCTCTCAGCAACGTTAAACTAGGAGGGGAAACACTTTGTTCTCCAGTTCTCAGAGAAATAACATCCAGAAACTGGCACAAGACAAAAGGCTTCTTTCAGTTCCGCTCCTGGTAAAATCGTCTGAGTTTAAAATGCACCTCACATTTTCTTGGAATGCCACTAAGGAGAAAAATACTTCTCATTTAAAAACACCTCCAGTATAACAATGCATCACAGAAGACTCTTAATAGCTGAAGTGTGATGACCCAAGGATGCTTAATGCTCAAAATGAAAAGGCAAAAACCTTTAAGGAATATATAAGAAGTTAAAATGCAGTGAACTGTGTACATTTTGCAAGTCAGAAATCATTTCCCAAGAAAACAGTCAAATAGAACCAAAAATGGTTGAGCTGGAATGGTTCGTTCACCTAGATTCAAGAAGATAATGAGATTTCAGACAATATTATTAATGTTAAACCAACTGTAGTTTTCTCAAAGAGGCTAATAGTAATGATTTAACTAATTACTTAAAGCTGATGCTCATTAAGACCATTTCTTACAGCATTGTGAATGTTCAGGAACTGGGCTTCACATTCTGCTGTACAGCAGAAATAATATAATTCCAGATCTGGGTAGGGGGTGGCGAAACCCAACAAAGTCATGTCTGGTATCACAGGGGAAGACTGATAAGGGTTCAACTAATCATGCAAAAATTAAATCTTCTAATTCTTTGTGTATTCCAGATGAACTTTCAGTTGCTGCTTTAGTATATTTGATTGTGAGGTCTGGGGAAGTGGTTAATATTTATGGAATAACTTGTGAAAAACTTATTTGTCAGTAACAATCAGACTGGTCAACTTCAGCTCTGTCAAGATTAATGCATGTTTTGAAAGCAGTACTCTGATTTTCTCCTTACCCACAGCTTTCAGAATGCCACTAAAACTGTTCCTCAGCCTAAGGACAGAGAAACTTGCGTTCCACCAGTGACACAGAGAACTGAGAGATCAATGGTTTACTGTCCCAAAGTTTAATGGCCACTTACTAAAAGAGGAAATGAGTGAAGTGGTAAATACAGGTTTTTTCAGACTACAGCTATGGGTATTATTCCTATTAACTCATTAATTGCGAAGTTTCATTCACATACATTGTGAATTCTAGGGATAGCTTGCTTTTAATTTCAGCAGAAGTCAAAGGATGCAAAAGTCCTGTTCTCTCACCCACTCTTCACACTGGATTACAACCTGCACCTCAAACTCTTTTTTTCTCTCAGTCTCACAAGTGCCTCACAAAAGAGGCTGCCTTTGTACATGTAGGCATCACTAATGCACATATAAGACAACCCTGAGACATAAAGCAAAATGCTTTCCTCCTACACAAAGCTCCACCACTGTTATGTGTGCCTGTGTAATGCCTGAGAGGTGCAGACAAAGCCTTTGCCCACAGTGTTGGATTTCATATGAATGCAGAAGTGAAAGTTGTTTACTTTGTTGGCAGCAACACTTCCAGAGAAAAGCCACTATCATGTGGTCAGATGCAATAGTCATATTTCCATATTTTCAGCCTGGTGAGCAACCCGCTGGAGGATTTGCCAATACAGGCACACTCTGGATGCATTAGTGCTAAGGACAATGGGCAAGAGTAGAGCCCTCTTCCAGGATCCAGGCTTACCCACTAAGATGATCCTTAGTGGGAAATTTGTGGATAATATTGCAAGGGTTGGCTGTGATAGGCCACTGGCTCCATAGTGCCCAGCTGTAATAAGAGATGAGAGGCAGTGTGCAGATGAGCACAGCCATGGCCTCACGCTGGTGTGCACCGCATTTCCCTGTCAAGTCCAGACCACAAACCCTGGGCGCCTTCTCACACGTTCTCTTTTCTTCTCCTCAGGGAACAACACAGTGTTAGTGACCATAGGGAACAGCTCAGTGCTCAGCTGTCCTTTTAAAGAACAGATAAATATGGTAACATGGAAAATAACCACCAAGGTTGGAGGCCTCTGCATCTTAGTACACAGGACTGATACGAACATGACACACAGAACAAACTGCAGTGACAACATAGAGTGTAAATTCAGAGAAGACCTGGCTCCTGCCCTTGAGATACAGCAAGTGGGAATAACCCAGGAGGGAAATTACAGCTGTGAAGTGGCATCACCAGATGGGAATTTCCAGACGACCTACCACCTGACTGTGCTGGGTAAGGAATGTGCAGAAGAGGAGATTTTTTATTTATTAAACAAAAGAGGGCAGGGTTAGATGAGATATTAGAAAGATATTTGGTATTATGAGGGTAGTGAGGCACTGGAACAGATTGTCCAGAGAAGCTGTGGATGTCTGCGTGTTAAAGGCCAGGTTAGATGAGACTTGGAGCAACCTGATCTAGTGGAAGGTGTCCCTGTGCATGGCAGGGTGGTTGGAATGAGATGATCTTTAAGGTCCTTTCCAGCCTAAGCCATTCTGTGATTCTATGATTCTTGCTGGGATAAACTCATGCATTTCATTGGGAATATCTGTGTGTCTCCTTTCTCCTCATTTCCCCAAACTCTTCTCCCGTCTGCTGTCCCTTTTTCCACTGTCTAGTTAGAACTGAGGTGTGAGTGTACAAACAGGATATGAATGGCTGTGGTTAGGCTCACCTGGGTGGGAGAGAGTTGTGCAAAAGGGAAAAAGAGACCTCATCCTCATCTCTTGTGGGTTGGGCTCACGTTGTTGTAACGGGATGGGATGGCACCTGCAAACTTATTCTCCTCTTTACACTGGGTTCATTGTGGGTGGAGGACACGAAGAGCCCAGCCCAGCTGTGCCAAACTAACTCTGTGCATCTCCCCTTGCCGTGCTTTGCAGTGCCCCCGAGGCTGAGCCTGTCCTGTGATGAGCAGGGCAGCCCCGTGTGCGAGGCAGCGGTGGGGAAGCCGCCGGCTCAGCTCTTGTGGGCCCCAGAGAGCTGCTCCATGGCAGAGGAAAAAGCCTACAACAACGGGACAGTGACTGTGCTCAGCAGGTTCACAGCGTGCAATGCCAGCCTGACCAGCATGGCCACCTGCATGGTGTCCCACCCAGCTGGGAACTGGAACCACTCCATAGCCTGTTGTCCCTCAGGTGAGCTTCCCTTTGGATGTTTGGTGTTCAAACCCCTGTTCAGATTGTTCAGCCCTTGTTCATCCTAGGAGGGAAAACCTTTAAAAGATACAGAAACCTTCTGTGAAGTCCTGCAAAGACAAGAGTGTCATCCCCAACTACCTTTGCCCAGAAACATCACCAGCTTGTTTGTGTTCTGGACACTATTTCCTAGTATCCCTAAGAGGGATATATATAAGTGTGGTAGTATTCTTTTGGTAGTGGAAATGCTTTTGGAATCAGAGACAAAACAGTAATGATCTTTGTGTTCAGATAATCACTTGGAATTAGAATATTAGGAATTTTTTTTTTTTTGGATGCAAGTTTTAACATCACAATAAGAGAGAGACAGAGAGCCAAGTCTTGAGTGCCTATAGCAGAAAAAATACATTCCTACCTTCCAAGTCGTGAATGTCTGACACTATCTGACCCTTGGGTTCTGGTCTTTGTTTTTCTTGTTGCTTTTGAGAATATATACTAGTATTGAGAAATGCTGAGTCCTTGAGAGCAGCTCAGGTGTGGTTTAGTGAAAATATATGATGAGTGTCCACTGTGAGGTTTGTGGAATCTACTTTTGCTTCTGACACAGATTCCATTTGTGTTTCTCAGCAAAGTTTCATTACTGACTTTCCCTTCTGATAAAGGACATTCTATTTCTTTTACAAGCATGCTGAAAATGTGTGTATGTGCTAAAGCAACTTTAATCTTCTACTGAAATAATACAGAAATGGAGAAGTAAGAAGATATAACTGAGACTCTCTTTGTGTTTAGAGGGACACAACTTTATCTGGTATGTCTGCACCATTTCCAGTGTTCTCATCATTATCACCTTGTTTGCTGTCATTTATTATTTCAAGCTCCACAGAGATAGGTATGTATGCATGCTAAGGAAAAATTGTCTAGTGCTAGAAGAAATTTTAAAGTACTGTTTGTGTCTTGAAATCATATGATTCTGTCAGTCTGTGCTGCTGTGAATAACTGAGCTAACTACATCAAATATTTCTGTGTTGCACACATCTTCACAGAATAATGCCCCTGGGTAAAATATAAATGGGAAGAAGTTGGCTGAAGACCCTGATTGCATTTCCTGCTAAAGGGGAGCTCTTCATTTTGATAGTAACCTGTGAGAGTAAAACTGTTCTACAGATACTGAGATAGTCTGCCAGTGTCTGTCTTGGTTAGATCAGGGCGTTGGTTCTGCTGCCTAATAAGTTCTGCTAAATGCCAGAGGACTAAGCAGTGCCAGCCTGCCATATGAACAGAAGGGACAGCAGATTGTATCTGTATTTATTAAAAAATTCCTTGAGTGAAGCTGTAGTCTAGTCCCTTTAGGATTTCCCATGAAGAAAAAATGTAGTTCTGAGGAAAAACTACAGAAATAATTTGTGCAGTGAAAGGCTTAATTAGTACTTCTACTGAAAATCTCAGCTAGGTTCCTCATTTGGCTGTTCCAAACTGTTTTTATCTCAGGCCTTTTCCCTCAGAGGTGAAGAATTAGTTCAGTACAATTTCACTAACTGCAAAATGTATATCCTTACAAAGGGCTCTGATTCTAATCTTCTGCTTCCATTTTATGTATAAGCTCCCACAAATATAAGAAAGGACCTCTTAAGAAAGGTTGGGTGCTGTAATTTCAGGATCAAAAGCCAAGGACAGATAGACATGAGAAGGTTTTACTCTTGAAGACAAGAAAAAGAAATGTTTCATAAGCTTTTTATCAAAGAAGCCAAGCTGTGATCCAGCCAAATATGTTTTAATACGTGTTTTCTTTTTCACAGACCATGCCACAAAACCAAGCCTCCTGAAATTGCTCCTATACATTCCCAGCAGGTAAGGAGAATGTTGGAAATTAGACCATCAAGAAATCAGGGATCTTCTGGTAGCCCTGGAAGCATGATCAATAAAGGGAAAACATTAGATTTGTACTCTCAGCTTTCAGCATGTGTCTTATATATTTACTCTTAGCTCTTTATAGGAAAAAACAAAGCTGATCTTCACTTGGAGCAAACACTCAGAGCTGTGTTCCAACACCAAACACTCAGCCACTGCCATTCTTTAATCTTAACAAGGAGTGACATTTCCCTCATCATATCAGATACTCTGACCACAAATGCTCTCGAAATAATAATCAGGAAGGGAGATAATAGCATGAGTTGGGGAATATTAAGAAAATTATTAGTGAACAAGATGATTAAGCAACAAGATTAACAGACCAAGGGAAAAAGAATATCTATTTTGGTGTCCAGAATGATAATGTGTCAGTTTTGAAGCCATTCTTTATCTTGCATGGTCAATCCACAAAGAAACAGTCATTCTCAAGGCAGTGGAAGGAGAGCTGACCTGCAAACTGGGAGATATTATTGGATGCCCTATGTTGTTAGAAGCTTCCTGTGCAGATGAGCAATTCACTTGTAAGCTCTGTCTCTACTCTCTGCTGCCAAATCCAAATAACAGCACCTCTATGCAGACAAGATTTGTTAGGATTATATTGTATCTGTACACCCACACCATACACTAGGCTCAAATTTTGCCATCAGCTTCAAAAGAGGCTGCAGTTTCTGAAGAGGCTTAGTCAGTTCTAGTTATTACTATTTCTTCTGTTCCCACCTCCCAGCTGTTGCTGGCAGATGCAGTTGCATTAATGTAAAATAATGATTTAAGTACCGCTGCTCTTGCTGTCACGTCATGTGGCTTTTATTAGCATGTCTGTAGACTGAAATTGCAGACTGATGAGGAATGAATCAAGGTCAAGACTCCAGCATATTATTTGCTCTTTCTAGAGAGAATCGGACACTAATAAAATTTTTCTCAGGCCAACAAAAGTGGAATAGAAGGGGAGGAAAAGGAGGCAAGTGAAACAATACCTCAACTTCACCCTCCAAGTCTTTGACAGAAACAGCAATCCATGTTCCTTGGTAGAAAAAGAAATGGAGGGGGATTTTTTCTTTAGTTGAAGAGGAGTAAATATGAGATCACTATTTCCCAGTTATTTTCTTCAGTCCAGATGAAAGATTTGCAGAGTCTTGCCAAACTAAACTCCTCCTTGTATTCACAGTTTTTGCTTTTGTTTCTCTAGGATGACACGATAGAAGTTGAACCTTATACTACTTATGTGCAGAAGGAAAATGTAATTTACAACTCAGTGTCTGACCTGACAATGGAGTAGAATCTTCCACAAGACCTGTGTCCAGAAACATGAATGATTCAACAACATCAGAAAAGGAAAGAGATAATTTATAGAAGACTGGTTATAGAAAGAAACTTCTCAGAGGATTTCTTCAGATTTTGGGGCAGTATAGATCACTAGGTCTGTTCAAATACCTCTCCTTACTCATGAGTCATTAGGGTTTCTTTTTCCTGTTTTGTTTTCTTCCTTGGGAAAATGCATTATTCCTTGGAAGATATGACTGACCACACATCACAGTTTTTCTTGGAGAAGAAGTTGTGACCAGTCTTCCCTTTGTTGTTCTTGCCTTGGAGAGCCTATTTTTGTCAGTCTTTGATTGTTACTTTGATGCACTTGACACTATGATGCACACATTTGGGAGACCAGAGGAGTGTTACGTCTGAACTAAAACGAAACACTCTTCCACCAACAGCCACTTTTTCCTAATTCCTATGTTAGTAACATGTGAGCTGAGCACTGATCATCATTGGATACCTCAAACAGCAGAAGATAATGGTAGGGAAGACTTAGTTCTGAAAATGGAAATGAGGGATAAATTTAGAAGGTTATCCACTAAGAAGGAGACTGCCCTAGCATGACTAATTCACTTGTTAGGTTCATATCCAGTATTTTGAGATGCCATTATGGGATGTCATCCAGAAGAATCTGGACAAGGTTGAGAAGAGGATCAATGGGAATCTCATGAGGTTTACAAGACAGAGTGCAAGGTGCTGCATCCAGGCTGGGACAACCCCCAGTATCAACACAGGCTAGGGATGAACAGACTGAGAGCAGCCCTGCTGAGCAGGACTTGGGGTGGATGAGAGGCTGGCCATGACCCAGCAAAGTGCACTTGCATCCCAGAAAACTCATTGTATCCTGGGCTGCATCCAAAGCAGCATGGCCAGGAGAGGAAGGAGGGCATTCTGCTCCTCTGCTTTCCTCTTGTGAGAACCCACCTGCAGTGCTACATCCAGCTCTGGGGTGCCCAGCACAAGCAGGACATCGACCTGTTGGAGTAGATCCAGAAGAGGCCACCAAGATGACCAGAGGGAAGAAGGAAAGGCTAGAGAGTTGGGATTGTGCAGCCTAGAAAGGAGAAGGCCTGAAGAGAACCTGCAGGAAAGTCAGAGATGGACTTTTACGAGAGCATGCTGTGACAGGGCAGGGGGAATGGATTCACACTGAAAGAGAGTAGGTTTAGATTAGTGTTGTGGCTTGGACAGGTGTCTGCCAAGAAAGGCAGGAGCCTCCCTTGGGATGGAAAATGTAAACCCCTCCCCTCCGAATTATTATTATTTTGAAATTAAGGGGCTCTCAGACCAAGTTAGGGAATAGGAATAACAGTTCTTTACTAGTTTGTATATAAGGCAAACAAACCACAGCTGTGACAGCACCAACAAACAGACCCAGAGCCCACCGAGAGCCTTCTCTCCCTGCAGGCACTTTCCCCTCGGTGCAGTTCCAGTCCCAGCCGGCAGGGGCGCTGTGGCTCCGCTGGGCAGGGCAGGTGCGATGGTTCCCCCGCGGCTGCAGGGGGCGCTGTGGGGCAGCTCGGGGAGCACACGGCAATGGCGGCTCGGCCGCAGCGATCCCGGGGTGGTGGATGAGATGTGCTGGAAGCTCCATGGCTCTCTGGAAACCCCAGGACGCCTCTGCAGGCGGGGTGGGGATGTGGGGCTGGTGCAGCAGGAACTTGGAGCGGCGCCGAAGGAGCGGCAGGGCCGGGGCAGCGACAGCCCGGCTCCGATCAGGGCAGGGAGAGGCGGGTTCAGGATCTCAGGGCCCCGAGCAGAGGGTGAAAAGTCCCTCTCTCAGTGAGGCATTAACAGGGCACCAATTCAGGGGCTGCTCTCAGAGCAGAGGCTCACCCACGGCAGGAGAAGGGACTGGGCTGGACTGCAGTGGTGGCAGCGAATTCCCTTCCCCAGGTGGCAGCTCCGCGCATCTTCCTCTGAAACCAAGAGGAGGAGCCAAGGTACATGGGCAGCTGCCCCTGTCCCTTACCAGCCCCAATTCTCCCGGTATCTCGGCCCCTCTTCCAAGAAACCCTCAGAGAAGTTCGGCCCAGATGCCCTCCAGGCTTGGCTACTTCGTTTGTTCTCCTTAAGTATCATCATTACCATTCCTTAGGAATGTTAGGGGGAAAAATTCCCTAACAAAAGGAGACAATTTAACCCTCAACAATTAGATATTAGGAGGAAATTCTCTTCTGTGAGGATGGTAAGACACTGGGACAGGTTGCCCAGAGAAGCTGTGGATGGCTCTTCCCTGGCAGTGTTCAGGAATAGGCTGGATGGAGCTCTGAGCAACCTGGTCTAGTGAAACATGTCCCTGCCAGTGCCAGGAGTTGGACCTTGATGATCTTTAAGGTCCTTTCCAACCCAAACCACTTCGTGATTTCCACTAAATATGTTCATTCTGTGTTTCAGATCATTGGTATGATTATTTTTCCATAAGATTCTGTGAAGATATGGAATTCCTCTCTTTCTTAAGGGTATAAGCATTAAAATACTGTAAAACAATCATGTTACTCAAAACCCATACTTTTACCAGAAACAAACACGATATATTTCACAAAACAAAACAGGTACAAATATATCTTCTACAAATGTGCAATAATGTACAAAAAGGATAAAATGCTTGCTAATTGTAGTCATATTTATTTTAACTACCACAACAGAAGTTTTTTTCATTTGTATGTCAAGATATTTTACTGATATTCTTTTCAATGTACTTGCAAGTTCACTTTTCTGTATGTAAATTAGCTTATATATCTTATTGTGTCTCATTTTGAGGTGACTTACTCTCACCTTCACAAAATATCCTTTGGGAATGAGTAAAATAAATTTTCCTCTGTATAGTGGTAGTTCTCAAACTTTTTGGATTTGTGCCTTCCTAGTTAAAGTATGAACTGACTTTACAGCAAGAGTAAAGAAATGTATTTATATACCTCTGTTGACTACCTCTTGTCTCAGTATTTTAAAAGCCTAACTGGGTACTTGGTCTGATTGTAGCATCAGAAGTACTGGATTTTTCCTTCAGATTTAGAAATGTATTTTAACACACATTGCTAGAGCTTTCTTTTGAGCTAAGCTCCCAAGGGCTATGACATAGTGCTTGGAAAACAGACTTCTAAACTGATTGCAATTCCTAAATGTATTACTCATGAAAACTGATACAGTTGGTTATTTACTCTCACTCTAGCAGCTATGAAAAAGCCACTCTTGTCCAGGTGCTCTCTGCATGCAAGTACTGCTTTTCTCCATTTCTGCATGCCATTTTAGAGTGGAAGGGATCAAAGCTGAGTATCAAGCAGCTACAAACAACTTCTAAAGGAACCTCAGCTTCCAGTGACTGACCAAGGAAGAGAGACAGTCAACACTGGCATATTCCTCTGAAATTCCCCACTTAAAATAGGTGTAATACTGACCAATGATCTTTTTTCCCCACTCAAAAATAGAGTGCCATCACTTTTTTTCTGCGGTCTGGAAAGTGGTTTCTGTTGTTCAGTGCTCATAAAGGGGGTTCATCACCTCTTGAAGGTAGATTGTTGCCAGTTTATAAGCAATATATTATATTTACAGAAGTGTATCACCTGCTAACCTGCTATCTAGCTGTAGGGCTTTATGATCCTTCACAGGCCTGTCACACTGGACTAAATCACTGGAGTTCCAGACCTGGACATTGCTAAGTTGCTAACTGGTTGATTATTTTCTTTGTCCTTTACTTCGTTCCACATTCAGATCTGCTGTGGGCAGAAAACCAGGATTTTAGCTTGTGATAAAAGGTACTGAGTTAAGAGTTTTATGTGGACACACATGTTCAGGTATGCTCTTGGTCCCCAGCAGCACAGAAGTCTAAAGCAGAGAGTGCCTTCCTGCACTCCTCTTTCTCTATCAGGGCTTCTGCTGCTCCTCTCTGCTCTTGTGACGTGCTTTGCAGACATCCTCCACACAGAAGTGCTGTGTTGGCTGTTCCTTAGCAGTCGGGCCAGCCTCCCTCTGAACTCCCCAGCATGTTGCAAAGTCACAGGAAGAAAGTCAGCAGGTTTTCAGCTCATCCTGCACAGAAAGGTTTTGGCTTTAACCACGTTTACCAATGCTACGTCTTGTGCCGCAACGCTGAATTTTGGTAAACTGGCATCTTGCACTTCTACTGCTGTACTTTATCTTCACAGACATGTTTCAGTCTCCTGGCTGTTTATAACTGCCTTTCCTGCTCTAAACAAGCAGTTAGTAATCACAGTCATCTTATGACTGTAGAGAGTCCCGAGCACCCAGCTCACACGCACAGCACGTCAGCAGATTCTCTGTTGCTGTGCATCCACAGAAAAGCTGCTCATTTATTCCTTAGGATGGCAGTGGAGCACTAAAAAATGGATGCACCACAAATCCTGGGACTGAACATAGCTTCTGTACCTGCATCAGTTCCTGGGCCTCCCTAACTGGAAATAGTAACATGTAAGATTTGCTTACATTGCAAGTATCAGCAGAAAGGTCATTATATCATCACGTCAAACAGCTTTCCTAATAACAGAGTTATTAAAGTGGTGTTTAAGACATTACCCTGTCTCTGCATCTCAACAGCTTTCAGGATTTACAATTACATTCTCCTGCCAGTATCACCTACTCATATTTGATCGTTTACTACTTACAGCCTGGTTTGTAACCCTGCTGTCCATCCTTACCCTCTGGTTCAGTGTCTGACTGCTGAAGTACTGCTCAGCTTACTTGCAGTTATGAATTAAAATTACCTCAGGATCTTCTATATTTATCCTTTTGGCTACAGAAATTTAAGTTTTCCTGTTAGAGCTGGGTGATTTTCACATGAGCATTCTCCCTCTAGATCTAGCAAGGATTTCCTGATACAAATCTAAAGAATAAAGGTACTTGTACAAATCTGAAGAATGAGTATTGGCAAGGGATTCCAAAGAATTTTTTTCAAAACCCCCAGTTTATTAAAATAAAGTTTAAAAAATCTAAAATCTCTAGCAGAATTAAAACTAATTCATATTTAATTGGTAGGAGAGGAAATTGTAGTGCATTTAGTCATAACTAGAAAGAAAGATAAAAAAATACATTTACACAGAAGCTATGCAGTCAGATCAGAACCTATTCACAGCAAATAACTAAGCAAAGAATTTTCACTACTAAATATATTTCATAATGAATATTTAAGAAAGGCTTCCATAGCCTAAGTTTTTCTCCCTTGCGTTCAGCATTGAGAAATCTTTTCTGTCTAATGGACTAAAGATGACAGCTATTTTTGACCTTTCAAAATAATTAACCTCATGCTTTTTGTCATTTACGTCAGATAGCACTGTCCTCAGTCAGGAAACTGCATCCAGGAAGGTGCCTCATCATTTTTATTCAATATCTTTTCTAAACCTCTTCAATGACATCTGCTCAATAGCAATTACATTCTTAAGGGTGTGGGCATACTGGAATTATTGCTAATTACATACAGACTGTCTTGTAATTTCCTTATGGCCCCCATCATCTGCCTCTGTCAGCATTGCCCTTCAATACATGCTTAAAACTTTAGGCAGTACAAGGCAGAGGGTATCTTGAAGTTCTGAGTTTGCAAAGCACATTGAATAAAGGTATCAGTCACCTTTTGAAAATACAAATTATAAACAGAATCTGGAAACCAAACTGGATAGGAAGCTTGTTTGCTAAGTATTATATTAGCCAATTCACTCCAGGAGATACTGCTTGCATAAAAGCTGCCTCACTCATCAGTACACATGAATTTCTCATTAAATAATCTGAGAATCACTCCTGCTTCTGTCCACAGTATCCCAGGTACTGGATGCAGGTGCTAATGCTATGTAGCAATATTCTAACCTGAGTCATCAAACTCATAACACTGCATTTTGCTCTGCCAGTTTCCCTTTTCTGTAAAAGCATATTCTTATTACACCATCTACCAGTCCTGCTGTTCTCCACATTTATTTCCTGAACTCCAGTTGTTATTATGTAGGTGCTAGAATTACCTTACCAATCAGCAGCTGCAAAGCACAGATAAGCTCAAAGTGAGGAGATGCACACAGTCAGCTCTCTTCTGATGGCATCAATGTGCTTGTTGCAGAGTAGTTGAGACTGAATTGTAAAATGACTGTAGCAGGATACCTATTAAGAGAGGTTATTTTGATGGCCTGTTTTAGCTTCAGTTGTCTTGATCTTCAGCCTCCCACAGCTGTTCAGTAAGGCAGAAAGTGATATGTCACTGTGGTAAATTGTGGGAGAAAGAGGAAAGAGGGACTTCACAGCTTTGCTGTGTGAAGTTATACATTTGTTTATTCTTTTTGAAAGATTCTAGGGTTTCCCCCTTTACCTCAAAGCTTTTCAGACACATATTCTTTTTTAGATTAGTATTTTCAGGTATATTTCAGTATATTTCATCATATTTCATCCTGGGAATAAGAAATGTTCTGGCTATATCCAAATGAAAACAGTAATTCAGGAACAGATTATGACCACTAGATGACAGTTTTACCTCACTCTATGAAAAACACTGCCATAGAGAAGCACTAGTTCTCTGCATACTTTCTTATTATATTTGGAACAGTGACTCATTTTCCTACGTTTCCTACATTTCCTACATTTTCCTACATAGAGCTTCATTTGTGGAAGAATGTTCTCACAAAAAGAAAAGAAAAGTCATGTTCTTCTGCATAACAACATCGAGAAATAAGGCAATTCAAAGAAAAAACAACAAAAATAACATATAATACACCAAGAAACTAATTCAGAAATCATTGGAGATTTCTCCATGATATACACAACACTCAAATGCTCAGTGTTAAGTAGGTTCTGGGGGTATAGAGAAGAGAATAGGGAAAAATCAGTTGGATCTCTATGGCTGGCATTGTAAAAGGCAAATGAGAGAGTGATTAATGAGAATTCAAAGGACTGCAGATAGGAACAGGAGTTCCTTTTCTTTTTTAGCACTCCAGCTTCCCAGTGGAAAGGCTAATTCTCCTCCTCTTGAAGTATCAAGTTCAAAGTCCACAGAGCAGCTGATTCCTCCCTGCAGACCCCACTGTCTCCATACCTCCTTGGCTACTGCTTCAAGGCAGGAAGTAGGTGTGTGTGAGGTCCCAGCAGGGAGGCAGCAAAGGACAGGGATCTCTGGGCTAGTTAGTCCTCTTGCTGGTAGGCCCAAATCCACAGATTTTCAGTAGAAGCCTTAGGAGACATCCCATGCCTTCAGTAAAACTCATCCCCTTCGTTCCACAGATCCCTGACCTCAGTATGAGTAACAGCAGAGCAGGCCATCTGGTCCAGTGGTTACTCTGCTCAGAAAATTCGTCCTTATACTATAGACAAAATAAACTTCTGAAGTCAGCTTTGTCCAGATTTTCTACTCCTCTCCCTGCATGTCCCTCACCTGTAAAACAGAGAGTTTTCAACAGGGTGAGATCCTTTAGGGCCTCCATTGACATCACATGAGAGTTGTTATCAAGCTTCATCTCCATCTTTTGGTTTGGGCAGAGGAAAAGGAAATGGGTGAGAGATCACTGCATACACAGTGATCACAGCCATACCAGCCCAATGGGTAATTGTGATCAAAGCCCAGTGGAAAACAAAATGGAAAAAGCACACAGTGGTCACTTTCTGCTTCCATGAAGGACTAAGCTGGGAAGAACCATGTAAACAAGGAGAGCTGATGTTGGCCCTGCCTATTAAATGCATGACCTATGTATTTCCTGTCTGCTATGAGGGGCCTTTCTTCCTTAAGGCAATCCTATGAAAGTGGCCAAGAATTCCTGATCACAGGGAAACATATACACCCCTCAGGAACATTTATTTCACAGCCCTTTGACTCTTTCCCTGCCCCTTTATGGCTCTCTCACAGTGGGAGCCAGGGACCAAATACTATTAAAAGTTTGCATCCCATCACAAACACACACCATAATTCCCTTCACATTTCTCATGAGTGATCACTTCATATCCTCAGTTCAACCCAACCCTCTCTGCAAGCACTCAGACCTCTCAATACTGAAATGCTGATAAAAATGTTGAATGCTGCCAGCATGAGGCTCCTGTATCATCACATTACAGACACTCTGCAGATGTCTGAAGACATGCACACTGGGCTATATAATGTGAAAAGCTGTTTTTCCAAACAGAAAGCAAACAGATGTCTGGGCATGGACTTGTGTGATCCATCATGCTCCTTGGCATGCTGTTTCAGGAAAGGGAAGTGGGTGGGTGTGAGGTCCCAGCAAAGAACAGGGACATCTGGGCTAGCTAGTCCTGTTAAAAGGTGGGACCAGAATAGATTTGCAGGAGAAACTTAGGGGAGGTTATATGGAGGTGGTTTATAGATGAATGACTATAGTACCATGCTTTTTGGAAATATTTACCACTGGCTGGGTGCAGTGCAGCTCCACAACCTCCATTTGAGGAAAGCAACTCAGCACATTACAAATCTGCTCTCAAGGTGAAATCTGATTTAGGGAATATCCAAACCAAGACGCTGCCAAATGTAGGAACTGCTACTGCCATAACAGAGCACCATGGGAGGTGACAAAAAAAGTGATTTTTAAAAAAACCATAATTTCCTTTACCTTGTTGATCCAATAAGGCTCATGTAAATAGACAGTCATGGCTCTCTGGGTTTATTAGAAGTATTTTAAGAGCAGTTCAGAGTATTGTAGCAGATGAATAATATTGCCTTGCCTATCAGTAAGTACTTTCTAGCCAAAGATCTTGCATCACTTTACCATTGCTTCTAAATTTAACTTTATTATTCTGCTTTGAATTATCATCAGTATTTTAAAATTAAAATCAAAATATCATCAATATTTTCAATAGACGAGAATATAAAGGGAAAGAAGGATTCAGTGATTTGCATGCAATCACCAAGAACTACATTTTGCCTACTCAAAAATCAGGACAGATCTACTGCAAGAATAAAAAAAAATGAAAATAATAAGTAGCACACTCTAATCTTCCTTTAAAAAAAAGCTTTATATGTAATATTTTAGTAATCAAAAGCCAACTTCTTCACCTCTAAAAGCCTTGCTTTTCCCTTAGATAAAATGGTACTGATACAGATCTATTTTTTGAAGTGCACTGTCTCCTACTAATGACAGATGTTGTGTAAAAACTAAGTATTACTTTTATCATCAAAGCACAGCCACCTCTGAGCCTGAACACAGAAAGCTGAGAAAACTGCAAATTTACTTAAGAGTCACAGAACAGAAAGTGAAAATTGTATCATCAAAATGAAACTGGCAAATCAAATTTAGGTGGGCAAGCTGTCCTTCAGTCCCTGACATTTGTGCCATGTCATAGAAGTGTGTATGATATCCTTACAGAGAATAATATTGAGCCTCTAAGGGAGAGAATTTTAATGTCTTGTGGTATTTAAGATGTCACTTAGCAGCAAATAAATCACTGCCTTTTGTCTATTTATTAGGCAATGCTTTCCACAGGACACTGGATTTGTTTGCTTGTTTGTTTTCCTGTGGTCTCCTCACTTCACACTGACCAGTGCCCAGCAGTGGTTTTGCTGCACAACTGAGGAGCTCCCGCCCTGGAGGGGAAAGGTTACACAAGACTCAGCTGCTAACACTCCCAAGGCTCAAAATCTACAAACACTGCCACGTGTGTGTGGGGGTGGGAGTGTGGATTTCAAAAGAACTAGGAAAAAAACCCTGCAAAACCGATGTACAGTATTGAGACTTTGGTTGTTCATCATCTGCTTTCACTTACTATTTTAAACTCTATTGCACCAGCTGAAAGCAAACAATTATTTCTTCTTTTTTTTTCTATCTGTAACCATACAACAAGACACAGAAAATCACTTAGATGGCCACATGACAGTGAAAAAGAGATTTAAAGAACTAAAATACAGTAGGACAAATTTCAGGTATTATTCCAGGTAGATATATGCTCTCCTTGGTTTACTCCTCACATCCATCAGAAAAAGGAAAAGTAGTTCTAGAAATGAAAAAGTTACTTTTGCAGGGGTAAAGAGGAAAGTTCGTAAAAATTTCCATGGCCACTTTTCAGCTTATAACCAGATTCCATGGAGCTTATTCATCCCATAAAGGGGGCAAATATCAAGTCACATACAGTCCAACAGATGATCCCTTAAATACTTTTAATGAAGGAGGATTGTATTTCCCATGCCCTGGCTAAAGATTAAAAGAAAATTTCTAGGGCTGGAAGTGGACACCAAAACTTTTTTTGATGCCAGCTCTTTTTTCAGACTTTCATCCAAAACATACTTAATTTGGCAGCCTACATAGAGGGCTGTGAAATCATAAAGAGCCACTGTCCAGTTCTTACCTCTGTAGGACAGTGGACCAGATCTAATCCTTGCAGCTGTTTTGATCAAAACTTTTTTGCCAGACTAGACACTCTGTTCTTATTTTTTTTCCCTGCTTTTCTGTTTTTGTGTTCTGGTCTGGACCTGGAGGGGCTTAGATGACAAATTTTTTCCAAGAACTTCTGAGATTATTCTCTCACCTATTTTTTATCCACATAAAGAAAAAGTAAGAGGTGGGGATTTCTGGGAAGGAGGAGGTGGAAATGCCTTGTGCTGAAAAAAGAGTGAATGAATGGCATAAGGGATGATGAGGCCTTGCCTTTCTGCTTCTGGTTCAAATCTGAAGTGACTGATGATTCCTAAGTGCTTTGTTTATTACTGTAATATCTAGGGACTAGTCAAGATGGACAGTGATTTAGTAATTACCATATAAACAAGGAGTTGTAGACAGTCCTTGATCGAAGGAACTCATAAGTCAAACAGACACACCAACATGACAGAAAGGATGTTACCAGTGACACTGGAAAGAATTTGCAGTTGTGGCATGTTTCATTCTTTAATGCCCAACCACCAGACCTTCCTGGATCAAAGAGAAGATTTTCCAAAAGGATGTGAGGTACTCAAATGTGTAGAGGAAGCTCACCTTAACCTCCTGACTCTTGAGCTAATGAAGAGATAAGCTCTTCACTGAGAGTTTCCATTTCCCTTACAGCCTCCTGTAGAAACAAATGCTGGATCTTGTGCCATTGGAGCCAACAGTGCATTTTCCATTTAAAAGCTCAAAGCAAAAAAAACCCAAACTATTTTGCTATGATGACTTTTATTGGGCAGGTATCCAGGCAGTTAAATCAAAGGCATGTAAGCCTCACTGTACCCCTATTGAGGAGTGGGGAAAGTAGGAAGCAGATAAAATTTAAAACATGAAAGATGGGACAAAAATTATCTACAGATACACAATAATTTGGAAATAGATTGGTAGGATAGAATTCAGGGTCTGTCCCATCATCTTGAGCAAGACTGGTTGATAGACTGGGTATTGTCAGAAACATAATAATTGCGGGTACACTGAGACAGAGCAGAATTCACGGGTAAATTTAAATAGAATTATTCCTGCACTAATATTCCCCTGATCTTTGAGTGCATGAAATTCTCCCCTTGAAATTGTGTTGCAGTACTGGCAGTGATTTAGCATAGGGAAGTCTGTGCAGAAGTTACACATATGAGGAAAACTAGTGAGTTTCAGTTCCAGGGAGATTTACAGCACTTTTTCTGGCATCATATTCAAATTTTAATACCCTATAAAGTAAAATTTTAGCCACTATGGTCTGTTAGGTGTTAAAAGATGATGCTGAAATGCATGTTTGAATTGGATTCCTCTTTGAACTGCAATAAAAAATCCCCATGTGTGATTAATGTGAGAATTTGATCTCATGAGAGAATTGAAGGGCAGATAAACTAAAACCTAAAACAAGTAAATAATATTCTTTGGGGCATAATATCTGGCAGTTTACTAAGGAAATTCAAAAGAATAAATATTTACAATAGGAGGTACACAAGATTTCTCATAATGTTATAGCTGATTCCAATTTGGAATACATGCTGTTTTGCTTAAGTTTATTCCATTTGTTTTTGAAATCTGAGCCATACTCTACATATAAACTTTGTTATTTGCTCATCCTTCTTGTCCCAATGCCTGCACTATTATTTTTCTAGAGTTTGTCTTTTACTGGAAATTTCATGTGCTTTAAAATTTAACTAAAAGATTGCCTTGATAAAAAGATCTGAATAAAAAAGCAGAATCCTAAATTGATATTTACAAAACAGATTTATGCTGTATATATACTGCATATATTTATAGATATATGTATGTAACACTATTATTATTTAATGTTGTTTATGCATTACTGGTAAATTCAGAGATCCTAGTGAAAACCAGGGATAGTTTACCCTCTGAATAATCAAAATAGGTACAGTGTGGAAGAACTTCAGGTCTTCATGACAGATGCATACTTTCAATCTATTTTACCTCATGCCTTTCATGCATCTCAAAAAGAACTCTCAAATTAAACAGTGAGTTTTATACCCATCATTAAAAAACAAAAGAAACAAACCAAACATCTTGTAATAGGCAGGGCCCAAAGAATGAAGACATTGTCAGCACAGAGTGACGCATCTGCATTAGGAGCATGCAACAGCCCTGCTGCCCATGCAAGGAGCATCTTGGTTAAAACAAGCTGTGAGGCTCTAGCTAGGGCTGGGCAGACCTCAGACTATGCAGGGATTCCCAACAGCTTTTAAGTGTGCAGATGCTGTCTAGGCCTCCTCTGACTAAGCCCCAGAAGTAGACCCTCAGAAGACACTCAGAAGTGTCACTCTGGTGTGTCTACTCCGTGCCTTCGGCCACAGGCTTGGCTACATTCCAGGGTCACAGCTGTGCCAGTCGAATATACTGGATGCAGCTACCCAGGAGAGGTATGGACAGCTCTGCCTCCAAAGCTCAGCCCTCAGAGATTTGAATCAGGCCTAGATCTGAAGGCCAAACATCATTAAAGTAGCAACAGTTAAACTAGGCATTAAGAAACCAGAAATGTATCCTTGTCCTGGCCTCATTTTATTTTAAGTAATAGAACTGTTTTATTGTGCAGATCCCTAGATTGTTGCCAAAGGATTGAAATAAGGTCTTGTTATCCACTGAAGCCTCAGAGGAGACCCAGGAATATAAGGAAAAGTTGTTATTCTCTTACAGATATGGGATGACTTTACTTTCAACAGTCTATCACCATTCAGGCCAGGCAGATTCTGCTCCTCGGGGACTATCTGAAAGAATGGATTGCAGAGGCAAGTACAACCAGGCAACAGAATCCCAAGGATTTAGTCTTGAAGGGCTACATAATGATCAGCAGTTAAGTAGCTCCACAGCATGAATTTTATGTTTAGAGCAGAGATCTGACAGCCCTTATCCAGCTTTGCTGGGAAGGGGAATGTGTATGATAATACCACTTTGTGGGGCACTGAGTATGCCAAGCAGCTCCCACTATAGCAGATTTTCCCATGTGACTGCAGCCAGAAGGGACTTTGACCACAGTGACAGCAGCCAGTGTTAACAGTCCTACTCAGAAATTACACTTTTAGCCACTGTCTCTAGTGTGCCTCATCCAGCTGGCTGAACAGCCTCTGGTTTGAGGGCATTCCCAGCAGTTCAGAGTGAGTGTGGACGTAGGACAAAGAACATTGCTGCCATCGTGTTTCTGACCTTTTGCTTTGTTCCTGCAAAAGTAATTCATGGGCTGTTTACAGCATCAGTGGTTAAGGAATGACCTCAGCAGCAAGGTTAGGAATGGCCCCTCTCCTGTGACAAGGGAAAGCTGCTGTATAGTCATACCACTGACTAATTAAAGCTATTTAAAGCCAACAGAAACCTGCATCTGACAGCAAAATGGAAACAAATGGAGAGTCAGAAACATGCAACACATGAAACGAGCTCCATGAATGATGAAAACCATGAAATGATGAAACCATGAACAATGGTTTTGATAGGAAGAGAGATGTCTACATGTTAAAATGCCCCTTGGAAGCCAAACATGGCTCCAAATTCCCTATCTGGGCTGAGCCAATTCCAATACAGACCTTTTCATGCTTGGTCACGCCTTTGGTGTTTTCAATACACTGAATATAAAAGGGGGAACAAACTTGTTGTCTCTGTTCAACAGGAATCCACTGCTGTTCTGAGATGTTTTTCTTTGGCCAGCTTTATCCAATGCCAATAGCTGGCCAAAGACTAGAGGAATCCAAGAACAGGGGAGCTGTAAAGGATGGTTTAAAACTACCCATAGCTGTGTGTACAAGACAGAGCCCTTTAGACTTCTGCCAGGTACAGTCCAGGCAATCTGGAGACCTTGGGCCAAGCTGTACAATGCAGGCTTGTGGTGTTTGAAGACCTGAGGCACACGAATACTGTGAGGTTCAAAGGGTTGCAGGGAGAAAAAAGCACACAGAATCTTTCTGTAGCTGTGAGCTCTAGACCCACGAGTTACTGCCTTGTCTCAAGCTATAACCTGGAGGCATAATCAGCTCTGATCTGTTTGTTTTCATCTCCTCCTGGGAGCCATTATACGATATTAACAAAATAAATCAATTTTAAATAACTGATTGTGTAAGCTTACAACAGAATGGTTGTTTCTGGCATACCTCAGGGACATTGCACAGTCCTCCACCATTATGAATGAATGAATGAATGGGCCTTAGCTGTACTGCAGTAGAGTAATTTGTTTTAATAATGTCTGAATGTACACTGAGGTAATATTTGTCCAATCCCTAATAGAGTTCTGGGGTAGAAACTCACATATTAAGAGAACAGTGTTTATTTACATTTAAAGAGCAGTTACAGACAGAAAAGAGGCTTTAAAAATGACACCAGGAGGATCATATTTACTCTCTCCCTGTGGTTTCACCAGGAGGATCATATTTACTCTCTCCCTGTGGTTTTGGTTCAGGCTTGCCTGCTGCACAAGTCAAAGGTGTTTTCTTTTAAATGACAGTTACAGAAACTTCATGGGATTTGAAAGACATCTGCTTTTTATCCCCATATGCACAGTGGAGAGTCTGCAACTGTATTTAGCTGAAAAGCTGGCAGCAAGAAAAGACTCCAAATGCCCAGAATCTTTTAGTCCTTTCCAAGAGTCAGTCTTTCACCCCTTAGAAAAGGAACATTTTGGTTGGTGGTAAGTGAAATCCATATATAAACTTGAAGCACCACAGGAAAAGCACTGGTTTTAAGTTGGGAGTGGGTTTTATTTACTGTTTTCTAATGTTAATACCTTCTCCCATTAAAAAATGGCAGGATGCTTGAGAAGGGAAGATGATACCAAGGTCTTCAAGAAAGCCTTCTTGGGGAAGATTGGATAGAGACATACTGGTACCTTAAATAAAGTTAAGAACAAATATTGAATGTCTGTCACTTCTGATTCTCGATGAGTATCCCAATCACTATCTCTTGCTCAGTCCAATACAAAATTGTTTTGAAGGCATTTTCTGCAAAGATTCTACATGTTTCTTTTTAATTTATGGTAGGTCCTTGGAATGTTTAGTTCTTACTCCAAGAACAACTGTCTTTTCAAAAAACAGATGAAATATCATTCACAAAACACAAAAATAAATTGCCATAGACCAAGATTTGAAGTCACAAATTAGCTGTTAATAGCCAGCTATTCACAGTCATTTGATAAAGGCTAACCTATATTTAATTCTGGCAGAACATCTTGTTTGACCACACAAATCAAAAAATAAAAATCAAATTAAAAAAAAAAAGCTATTAGTTGCTGAGTTTTATGCAGTACATTTATGTTTTTCGGAAGGAATACTGATGACTGCTTTCTGTGCTCTGGGCTACCTTCTTGCAAGCCTACTTGTTTCTCAGTGTAGGGATTCACCTAAATTTTTGTTGGAGCAGTTTATTGCATCAAAAAGGTGGGTCTGTGGCTCCTGGATTGCTGCTTCAGCAGTGGTGGAGCTCGTGAGAGCGCTGCAAAAGCACGATGCTAAAGATAAGGTTGAGATGGAATTTCCAGGCTCAGCATGGCGATCATTTATAGCTGTCTCTCTCTTTCCAAACAACAATATCCCTTCTGGGCAGCAGTTTCTCATGTTTGGCTGTGACTCAGAAGCAAATATTTCCAAGCTTTGGAAAGTTTGAATGTAATCATTTGGCTGCCTTGCAGTTATCTGAAGTGAACAAAAAATGGTTTTCATCTGTTAGCAACTACGTTCAGCTCAAGGCAGCTGAAGCATCATTCCAAAGCTCCACAGACCTGTGTGCTTCTCCCTTCAGCGTTTTGTTTTGTCAGATTCAGGATGTAGACTCCATAGAAACTGGTTAACAAAGTGAATGAAACTCAAACTGCTTGGAACTCAATTTCTTTGAGTGACAGCCCTGTATTTCATCTGTACCTGACACACCCTGGTAAAGCCATCAGTGACTAACAGCAGTTCTTCCTGAAGAAGGAATGCAAGCAACATGAGTAAAACCTTTTGCAGGTTGTCATTTAGTAGCAGAGGTAAATTGTACAACTTATACCTGTAATGGAAGCTCCATGACAATCTACATGACAATCCCTATGACAAAGCAGTTTCATTAATCCCCACTGACAGGAGAACAAAGGCTCAAAGAGGGGGTTTGAAAAGAATAATCACTACATAAAAATACAGAAGAATATAAATTAAGTTTGCTCCTTCTAAAAGAAACCTTGCTAGGTTTGCTATAATGCATTAAATTTACAGTAAGCATTCTTTACTTCATAAAAGTAACAATGCAATAATAGGAAATCTTATCATAAAACTGTGAGCCTGATTTACAACAAAAATATTTGTCTTTACATCTTAATTTGGGAGTATTTTAATATGCTTACAGTTGATCAGAAGCATCAAGCACATTTCTGAATTGAAATTAGATCTCAGTATATATTTTCTCTTGTTTTAGAAGAGACCATTGGAGGAGTTATATTATAAAAGTGGACATAAATGGCTTTTGAATAGGTTCCATTGTTTTTCATTCCCTTACATCTGTGAATGGACAAAACAGCAGTATTTTCATTAAGTAGAGTAGCACATAAAGTCCTGGTTTTAAGTTAGGATGGAAAACGTAGGATGATTCCTACATCACTGCTGAAACCTGTTGCTGGAGTTGCTTCTGGGGAGGCAGTGAAACCATTTTCATGAGAGGCAACATCATCAAAATTGCTAGAGAACTCCTGAAATTCCCTTTATTTTCTGCCAAAGAACCAACTCGATGCTCATGAACCCGCCCCATATGATTTATCCATTATGCTTTAGACTAAATATCTTTAAAATTGCTGTCTGCTCAAAATTTCTTTCACTAGAGGTTCTCTAAGGAAATGTGGGTCGTTGTATCTTAAGGCAGCTGTCTGGTGATGTGCAGAGAAAGTGCCTGAAAACAAATTTAGAAGTATAACTATAGATCAGATATATTTCTTGCAATGAAGAGCATGGAAGCAGTGATCATTGCCAGTCCAAAGGGGATAATGCTAATTTTATGGAGCTTTTTAATACATGGTAATCAAAATTATATATACAAGGTCCTATTAATATAGCAAGTCTGAGTATGAGAACAGTAAGAGAGTTAAAAAATTCCTCCCTTTATTGTAGCTGCTTTAACACAACATTTTGTATTTATGTCAGGTATTCTTTGACAGCAGTTAATTCAGGCTAGGCTTGGCTTAAGGATGTGTGTGTCATCTTCTAAGACAAAAGTTAGGAAGAGTAAATATACAACTTTCAGCTGTTTTTCAGAACACTCAAGCAGTGTTTATTGGTGTGACATTAGTAAATCAACATTCAGAATCTGAGCCAAACAGCACTAAAGTAAATCAGAGGCTTTTTGGCTGACTTCAAGGGGCAAATAAGATATCATGTACTGAGGAAATTTTGTTAGTATTACAGGCATAAGATGTAAAGACCTGCCTATGATCTGCATAAGCACTTTCAAGAGGCTCTTCCAAGAAGATCAGTGAATTCTAGAATAATAGAAAGAGCAATTGGAAAGCAGCAAAGGAGAAAGTAATACCCTTCAGCAGTTATTATTTTTGTGTATAAAGAAAATATGCTGTTTCATCCACTGATGACAGAAAGCAGAGTTACATCAGGCTGCACTCTAAACCAAACTGATCTGAGAGAGAATCTGCTCTTTCCCCCCTTTCAAAACTACATATAAATCTAGATTGCTTCACTGGAAGAACAGAGTGATAGAACTCTTGGTTTGCTGCAACTAGTTAGAACATGTGTTTAATTTTTTTTAAGTAGTCTAATGCATTTTTCACTTTTTCTCCTAAATTACCAGCCCTGGAATGGATTTTGGGGTTTTGATTATTGTTTGGACGGGGGTTTTTTTGTTTGGTTTTGTTTTTCACAAAAACAAGCTTTGTGGTTTATTTGTTGTTGGCTTTCACAGTTTGCTCTGGTCTGGAGAGATTCATGATGGAGATTCTCCAGATTATTTTTCACAGACCATGCATTGTTTTAAACTATTCCCAGGACAAAAGATTTCAGTCTAATGCCTTTTGTGAAATGGCAGTGGGCTGACTTTTCCCTCTTCTTTCTTCCTCCCTGTTGCCTTATGTTGAATCACATTTCCCTTGGCAGTAAGCAGGAAATGAGTCACTGTCAGAATTTGAACCCTCAGGTACTAATCAGGTACAAGCAATATCCAGGAATTAAATTGCTACAGGTCAGCCTGAACTACAGAATTCACACATGGATCCAAAATTTCACCATTGCTTAGGAAATTTCACAGGAAATGGAGATTTGCTTTAAGCTCACTTGATTCACACATAGCAAAACTACACTGCATTTCATGACAATATTTTATGTAACTGGGGCTTGTTTGTGTGTTAGACAATGAAATATAAGAAATTTCTTGGCTCCAAAGACCAGCAGCCTTGTGTACCAAAGTCAAGGCAGTCCCAGAAATAAATGTTATACTCAGTACTATGCAGAGAATACTTTTGTCCCCTTCCGTTGGGTCTTCTCCCTAAACAAGTTTAAAGACAATACTGACAAGATACATCTACAGAAACACCATGAGACTTAAGTAGATGAGGATAAAAATGTACAAAAGCAAAACTCAGTCACAACAAGCCCTACAAAGCAAATAAACAATGAGAAGTACTGCTTCATATTAAAAAAGAACAAAATGTCTGCTTAAAGAAATCACGAAGATTTCTGGTTTGCTAGCAATTTGAAATTTATTGTAATAGCAAATTAGATCTGTTCTTAAGACAGTACATTAATGTATAAAACACTATAAAATAGTAGGGCTCTGATTCTGTCTAGGAACTCTGTATTTCTGGAAAATATTTTATGATTATGATTATGATTAATAACAATAATACTTTTTTAAAATTCAAAGCACATGCCATTAGCCAAACTAGAGGCATCCCTGTGTAATGCTACAGTGTAGTCAGAAAACCACAGAACCAAAGTATTAATGTTGGATTGTTGGAGATGAAAGGGCAAAGAACACAGGATGAGCACAGAGTCTGTGTTAGGAAATGCTACTCTGAATATACAAACTTTGGGAGAGGAAATAAAATCTCCCTCAAAATGTGGTTATTTGTAGAAAAGCAACCAAGTAAACTGACATGGCTTGCCCCTGTGAAGAGTCCAAGGTGCCAAGAATAGTTTTCACTCCATGTGAGCCAGGACTGTGGAGTGCTCTGTTTCCTGGTGAGTGAGGTTACACATCCAACCACCCTGCCACACCTCCAGCCTCAGCTGTACAGAGGTGGGGTATAGTCTGCAACAGCCACTGCTCATGTAGCTGCTGTCTCATTCCCAGCAGAGTATTTCCTAGTGGTAATGCATGGGAAGGGATAAAGGCCAGCTGGGTTTTCAGAGGGATCAGCATCTGCCTCATTAATTTGTTTATCTAGATTTGAAAAAGAGTGAAATTAATGGAGCTCTTAAAATCTGCCTTAAAGGTCATCTGAGTCACTGGGACAAAGTCTATTAAAAAAAAGTCATTAAAGGACAATTTATCAAAGTCTGATTATTAGCAGTATGAGCTGATAGTAACCTCAAAGCACAGGTACCTTAACCACCCAAAGCACAGGCAAATGAAAAGCAATTTGGAAACATCAAACACATCAGCAGGACAGCTTCATTAGGTACATATTTACATCACAAGGGCATGCATGATTTTCTGTGTATTAGAGCAGGGGACAGAGGTACATAAGTGAGAGTGAAGAAATGAAACAAAATTCAACTGGGAACTCTGTGAAAAGCTCTAGAAAAGCAGCTTTCACCATGCTATCTCTGAAAAGCTAAGAACTGAAAACACCTTGACTCCTACTGTGTTTGGGTGAATATGTTCCTGGTTTTGCCTACTTTGTAAATACACAAGATGACATCCGAGGTTTATCATCTGTGTTTGTTTCATTAGGCAGGATAATGATCTCTTCAGAAACAAAGGTGTTTTGACACTCAAGTCTTACTCATCTAAGTTCCATGCAGAAAGTCGGATGTTGTGATATCCCCCTTCAGGGCTCCACTGAAGATTTTGTTCTTGCAGGTTTCAAAAACCATGATGCATTAAAGCTCTTAGTTCTTGGTAGAGTTTGGGTACTCGACAAGAGCTGCAGCTCTGCTGGGTTCCACCCTGGGGAACATGGAATTTGTGCAAGACTAAAGCTGCAAAGCCAACGGGTTCCTTCAATGACACACCTTAAAAAGCAGGTCCAGCAGGTTCTGTTCAAAACTGCATCCAAGATTATTCAAAGATTCAAGACCTAAAGCCTTGTCCTCAGCTCTTAAGGGAAAAATCATCATCATCATCATCATCATCTCTACTGTCCATTTCTGTGGAGCTTTGCCAATTCAATTGCAGCTCCAGCTGAGCCCTACCAGACCTGCTGTCACAGCTGTTGCTGGACTGAACCATGCCAGTCTGGATTCCTGGACCCCAGTCTGACATGAACAGGGGTGAGTGAACACAATGTAGCACAACTCTTGTTTGCTGGACTCTCAGCTAGAGTGTAAAGTCAGCTGTTGGATATGAGGATGGAGCAGTTCCATGGACACACATCTCTCTAAATTTGCAGAAAGAGCCTTGATGGCAGCACCTGTATTCTCACAGATCTTGCCATTCACTTCTGGTTTACCTTCACATTTTGCACATCAGAAATCAGCTTCTTTTTTATGTTCATTCTTTGCTCAGGTTCAATGCAAAGAGTGGATTTTTAAAATTTTTGTTATTACAGATACATGAAACAAACTTAAGATTTAAAGTTGTGCTGATTTCTCAGATAAACATGTTACTTTTCAGATTGTTTCATAGCAAACCACTTTTAAACATGCTGAGGATATAAAGAAGCACCAAAGGATTAAGGAAGCTTGCTGGGATTCTAATGTGTGTATACAGATATTGCTTTGCAAGGGAAAAATAGTAATTTTTTTCAGTGTTGTCTGACTTCTGCTACAGTTCTGTTCTCAATGCAGTACTGAGCAAATTGGCACCACCATCTATCCCACAACAGGTTTAAAGGAATCAAGATGCTAGACTGAGACATGTTCTTCTGTCTGTGGCTTTAAGAAGTGGAGGACTTATTCAAGCCCAGGATAAACAAACATGTCAGGAAGTCAGATGAGAGACCCCAGAGTCTTTGCTAGAGAAGAAATAATAAAAATAATCTCCTTGTGCTTAGAAGGGAAACCAGGGGCCCACACTTTACAACCAGCTCACTACAGACTTTTGGAAGGAATGAGCTTTCCAGCAAAGGAATGAACCAGTTTCCAGACAAGCTTGCCTTCCTCAGTGGCTAGGGATTGACAATACATCTGTATTAACAGTGCTGGGAACTGCAAGTGTGATGTGAAAGGAAATATTTATGATGTTGTTGCAAGCACTACATACTTATAAACTGCAAATTCCTGTAACTTTCACTGGCAAGTCTGTTCTCCACATAGTACAGGCTCACAAAGCCTACATGCTTCCAGGGCTACAGTTTAAGCTCCAGAAAAGCATCTTTCTGGTCTGGCAACAGACAAAAGTATTTGTAAGATAATGTCAATATTTTTTTCTTATGAACTTAATAATTGCTTGAGAGTTCTAAAAATGAAGTTCCTATTAGGAAAAATTTAACCTCTCTCATTATGTCCTTTTCATCAGCCCTTGCCTGATACACAGCAATTTTAGTAAGGGGATAAGATACTAAGAGGCAGCAACTGTCTGAGTCCACAAACCTCTGCTGACAAACAGGAATGGAAGTCTACTGCTATTCTGTGATTTCTTTAGCATCATAGTGACTGTTCTCCAGGCACTTCATTGAGATTTATTCCTGCCGTCTGCAGAACCCTGGCAACAATCCATGCAGTATGTTGGTAAGAATAAACAAAGCTAAAGTTTGTTTACTGTTTATTTGTTTCTCTTTTGAACAGAGTTTAAGGTTATGTGACCAGGCTCCCTCTCCCAATGATATCAGGATATGCAGAGTTAGCTTCTGTAATGTGAAAATAAATCACTGAAGAGAACGGTCAGATTCTCTGGTGGAAATGGTTCTCAGTAAAAAAACAATACATCTCAAAAATTTGAAGTCAGAGCAAGTGAAATTTTCTTTAGTGTGCCACAGTGAACTCCATCTCCCCCTGTCAAATCCCTCTCCTTCAGGTTTGATATTCACTTATATCCACAAGACTCTTCCCTATTACAGCTGGGTTGGAGCCAACCATTTCAGATTACCTCTGAATTTCAGCCTTTCCCTCTAAACTCTGGGATGTGAAGACATGGGTTACATGTATTTCTAATCAGAAACAACAAAGCCAGGCCTTGGGGATCACCCAGAAGGCACCCAGTGTCCTGACAGATTCCCACAGTGCATCTTCCAAAGGCAGTGAGTAGAGCTGCCCCAGTCTCATTCCCTGTGCCTGAGTGTGTGGTGGCCCTGAGCCACTGCTGCTTCCTCTAGAGATGGCCCATGCCAGTGGGAATGCCCCACTCACCTATTAGGCTCAGCTGGTTACAGAGGAAGTGCCAGGGTATAAACTTGCAAATTCACTTCCCAGTTCCAAACATATTTCAGAGCCCTACAAATCTTGGAATAGTTTGTGGAATCATTTATTTCTCTCACAGTGCAACAGCCTCTTAAGCCAGCCCATAGCAGCAGAAGAAGAAAGAGTTGGAGCTGTATAGCAAGAATTGAGGGCCCAGCAAACCCCTGAGTTCAAGGCATGTAGAAAACCTGCCTGGCACTCAAAATTCTGAGAGCTAGAATTCAATGTGGGCATTTGGAAGACTTCTGGGGCAGAAATCTGCCTTATTTTTATTCTGTACAGTACAACACATTTTTATACATCTACAGATGCATTTTACTATGCCAATAAAGCCTTCTGACTGTTGTTAAGTGCTCTGTGATTTTCACAGAAGATGGATGAATGAAATTACGGTGTCTGCAGAATTTCTGCACTAAACATCCATGGCAAAATGCATCCCAACATCTCACACCCATCGAACCCAATAAACTGAATTTCCTCAGCACCTTCCTCTAATCCTGCATATCACAATGTCCACAACTTCTGCTCCTCCAGTTAGATCATTTGGAGTGCCTACATTTGCTTTTCATGGGATTAGCTGATTTTTTTCCACCAGCAGCTAGAAAGGACCTACCTCATTAGTAAAGAGACGTTGGAACGACAGGTTTGTAATAGATTTTGTTCGACTTCCAGTGAAGCCAGGTTCTGACCTGGCCTGAGCTGTAAGCACAGCAGTGCATATAGAAGAGCACAGAAGAGAACAGGTAAGTCTGGTGGGCATGTTGGTGTGCAGTCATGACTCATGTGCTCATATATAAATGTCCTGAGAGACCACAGACTCACACATCCTTATTTGCCAGAGCTAACTGCAGTCACCAGCACCTGACTGTTCCAAGAGCATTGAGCAGCAGGATCATTTTAGTCCTCCTGTTCACTGACCACAACTAAAGACAGAGAAACTTTCTAAATATATCACTGCCTGCAATTTGATTACCCTGAAGATGTTTTTTTACTGTCAATTCAACACAATGGGTTTCCTTGTGTCAGGTAAAAGCTGAAGCATTTTTTATGGACTCAGCATCACTGGGTAACAAGCACCACTTTGCTACAGAGGCTCACACTGATCTTTGTAGATCAGAGAAATGTCACTTGTGCCCAGTCACATCCAGAGACCTAAGAGGAGAGGCAACAGCAGGAGCTGCTCCTGAAAACTGAGCATCCACCCAAATATGTGCTGAGTGTAAGGTCTAAGGCCACAAAAAGCATCCTAAAGTCTAACCTTTGCTAGTAAGGGAATTTATTTCCAACCATAACAATGGATTCATTTAGTAATGCACTTCATCAAATGCCAGGCAGCAGGTGGAAATAGGTCAGGGCTCAGAGGAAAAGCTCTCAGAAAACAACCAAAGTATTTTAAGTGGAAGAAGTCCACAGAGGATTGTTTTTTTCTCTCTCTTCTCTCCTCTAGTCCTGTTTGTCATGGTTTGGGCTCACAGGCTCATCTCCCAGGAAAGACTTGAAAAAACCTTTCACCAAAACCTCTTTTCAAATCAAGTGAATTCTCTCAGCATAATGCCTGGTTTGTTTTTGTGTTTTTTTTTTCATTTCTAGCTAAATAAAAAGAATTTCAGAACTGGAGAGCAGTTTGCTTTATTTCTACATAACTGAGAAGTTGAGATTTATTTGATCTGATCTCCAAGTGAAGTGCTGAGGGAAAACAGGATACTGTATCTGGCAGCAAATATGTGGCAATCACACAAAGTAAACTCTTGATATATCTGTAATCTCTTTGTTGGCTTATCCCTGATTCAATTTAAGGCTCTGGAAAAAGCTACCAAACCTCTTCATGTGAAGTGTGAGGTGGAACTTATTAGTCATGGCAATTTGCTTCTTATGGGATGCTGACCATCAGAGAGCACGGTGTACTGAAAAAACCCAAACCTTCAACCCTCAGTCTCTTAGTCCTCCTTAGAGTTACCAGTGAGAAGAGAGTTCCAGTTTAGTTTAACACACAGAAGTTAGACATGTGAAGGAAAACAGGAGAAGTTGGACTTAAAAAGCTTTGGCTTTTGTTATTTTCAGCTCACAGTACACAAATACATTTACCTTAAACCCATTAAATCTGAGGGATGAGAAAGCTGGTTGCAGATTTTTGAGGGATGTAATTCTAAAAGGGGACATCTAGAACACCAGAGGTACTTCCAATGCCTCCTCCAGGCATCACTTTTCTTGCACCTTTTTCGTATGATATTTTACTTCTCATGTGACAAGACACTATTTACTGAGAAAAATGGACTCATCTATGCCTATTTATATTTTCAAAAATCAGTGTCCACTCTGTTCCTCCTACCTCATTATGAACAGATGAAAAAATCCTCTTATTTCAGGCAGAACATATACATGAGTGTCCCACATACTTACACATCCCATTATTCTTGGACAGAAGTGACAGATTCCAGGGTATTTGTCAGAACACTACCAAGGCATATGGGCTTGAAAGAAGCAGCAGGATGAACCCTCCTCACCCAAAGAGCTGGAGCCTTACCTGAATCCCATAGGAAGCACTCATTTTGTCTGGCTGCAGGGCAGCTTGGCCACCACTCGTTAGTTTGGGGCTCTCTCTCTCTGCTTCAGGAGAGCTCAAGGGAGCCATGGTCACCAGCTCCTACATCAGCAAGGGCTGCAGGGAGTCCAGTCCCCTTTGCTGCTCCTCAGGAACAGCTCCCCACGCCTGTGCCTGTGCCTCACAGCTGCTCCCCATGCCCTGCCCATGGGCTGCCCTCCTCTTCCCTTCCCTCCCAGCTGTGGGGCCAGAATATTCTCTGTCCATAACCCTCACAGCTGCATAGGCTGAAACCTCGTGCAGAGACAGCACTGCCCTGGGGTAGGGCAGAATGGCCTTTCTTGCAGGGCAGGAGAGTCAGGGCAGGGTTAGTGCCCTGTGAAGTGGTGGTTTGGCAATTGAAGAGCTCTCGAAAACAGCTCTGTTTCCCTCCCTGCGCAGCTCAGCGCGCTCCATGCCAGCTCCGGTGTCTGGTGCACTGTTAGCAGCTCCACCCTAGCCAGGCTGACAAAAATAACCAGAGCCGTGTTTTCCTTCTTTTTAAATAGCTTTTTGCTTCAAATGTGGGGTGAAACACCTTGTATTTCAGGGTGTCCTTTGCAGGGCAAGGTAAGATAAAACTGCTAGCAATGAGGGTGAGCTATGCCAGCTTAGCAAGAAGCTGTTTCACATCTGCCAGTGGGACCTTCACCATGGGCCCATTTCTCAAAGTGAGATTTCATCCATCTTACTGCACATCCACATGTTTTAGGGCAAAAAAAGGGCCAAACCAAACTTCAGAGAGATTTGTTTTTTCTCAGTTTCAAATTATTTAGTAAAAATGCAAAAACTTGCAAGTTTTCATTTGGCCTTGTTGACCTTTTTTTTATCTTCCTCCCTTTTTTCTTCTTTTTCCTTTAAAGGACAGGCAAATATTTTTTGAAACAGCTCACTTAGCTGGAAAGTAAAGGAAGAGGCACTGAGAAATTGTGAGCTAAATGGAAAAAATATTTTTGGCAAACTTTAGGGAAAACACTTTTAAATGCTGTTCACTCTTTAAAGTGAATTCCTTTAGCTAATTACCTTAATTCTTTTCCTGAGTTACAAAACAAGTTGCAGAAGCAGATGGACAGGGGATTGTACTTAGCTGTATCTAGCATTTGTCTATAAATTCTTCACCCTCAGTTCCTGCTTCTCCTTCCTTTTCCTCAGTTAAAATGATGCTGAAGGGGATATCAGGCTAAATTCACAACTCTGCTGAGAAAGTGACCACAGCCTATGCAGGAATAAGTATGGTGCATAACCAGGGGTTCTCTCATGTAGTTCTTAGCACAGAAAAGATGGAGCAGATTAGACCTAGGAAAGAGACACAGTAGAGGTGTTAGTCCTCCCAGACTTCAGAGTAGTCCATGAAGAGATGTGTAACCTTGCTCCCACCTGAAGCAGTCCCTTGGGTACGCTTATATTGAAGGACACATTTTGAAGTTTTCTAGGAAGCAGACCACAGAGCCAGAATCAGCATCCCTTTCTTCCAAGGTGACTGGAGAGATATTCCAGTACCTCAGGAAACTCTATTCTCTACAGCATCCCGAGAAACAACAGATAATGCTACCACGGTCTAGTGCAGGCTCCCTCCAGACACCTTTCTTCAAGGAAGAAATTTAAGAAGGCAGGATTGTCTTGTATGACTTTCCTTGTCTCCTAGTTGTCTCAACACATTTTTGTTCTTCCTGACAGAAAAAAAACCACTGTCCCGCCTGTCACAGTGAGCTGCTTCACGCGTTTGTTCACAGAGGGCTGAATAATGGACCAGCGCCAAAGTCCTAATCAAGAGGAAAGCTCCTAGTAGTTACAGCTCCTCAGCATTATACATGTTTCTGAGTGTGACTGATTAAGACTGTTGTTTGGAACAGGGGAACTGTGTCAGAGGTGCCACATCCCATAAATTAGTTTAAGCTGAGGTAATGTATGCGCCAACATACAGCAATACGTCTGCTAGCTCAACAAGTTTGGCAAGGAAATGTCTGGGAAAACAAGACCATTTTCAGGCATTTAACCCAACTAAGACAGAGTGGCACAATTTAAGAGACTCTTACAGGAAAAACTTTGCATTTAATTTATTTTTTAAGGTGAAAGAAAATATCTGAGAAAAAATGTTGGTGTCCAGACTCAGTTTAGACAGGAAGAACGGTCTAGTTCTCAAAGCAAGGCATTTGCCACTAGGGACTCCTGAGTTTTAATCCATCCCCTCTGCAACCTCTGTAGTGCTCTACAGAAAAGTCATTTAATTCTAGTCCAGACAGTGAACTTTGTATGCTGCTGAGCAGATTAGTCATACAAGTGTGTTCCTTTCTGTGGGACTACTCATGTGAGGAAGTTATCAATGGGGAGAGGGAGGGCAAATCTGGCCCTCTGTATGGAGTCACACAGAGGGAGAAAAAGCTACCACAAGTTTTAATTGGTCTGGCCTCCTTGGAGGAAAAACTATCCACAGTAATGCTGGAAGAAATTGTAAGAAAATTGAGGGACCTTCCTGATAGGGAGATCTGTTAATTGGAACAGTAGTCTTTTAAGGAACAGAAGCTTTATTGACTGTTTCGAATACAATTCACTGGACTAAGGAATTGCAAATGCAAGGAACCAAATAAACCCATTTCACCAGAAACATTGAGTAAATGAGTCAGTAGGACTCTTCTGTCCATAGCACCCATCGCTTTTTACGACACCATTCTTGCTGGCGGTGCAACCAGAGAAATGAACCCAACCAGAAGCCACCTAGAAATGTCATTTTTCTTTTGAACCAGAATTGGAATGTAGTTTTGGAGCCTTGTGGAACCTCAACTAGAACTAGACCCTCTCAAAATTTACTTCAGTTAATTAGCAAGGGGAGGTAATATTTTCTGTGCCTGAAGCTCTGTTCCACTGAATCTTTTCCAGCAACTGGCTGTTGTGAGTCAGGTCCAAGTGGTCAACAAATTATTAGTGATCTGAACTGAAAGTGAGCAGGAACAATTTCAGTTCCAGATTAACCTGGAACAGAGGTAAAAAAGCAATTTCTTTGACCTCCTGATGTGACAACATCCTTGGTGACGCTACAATTTCCTAATCAAATTGTTTTCCCTGAGGGGAAATCTGATGTGAAGCAATCATAGGAAACCATGCTTTATTTAGCATTTATAGCCTTTCTGTTACTGTCACTGGATTATCTGTGTCTTTATACTTGTCTTTCTTGTAAGATCCCAAAATTAAACATTCTGAGACCAAGCAGGTAGTGGTTTGTTCTTCTGTAAGAAAAAGAAGATGCCATACAGAGAATCCAAACTGGATTGGGAAGCAGGATGTGGGAATCCTGGTGCCAAACCATTTTTCTGCCTTACTGTACCTGTACACTTCAGTAAAGTGCTGGTGTTCTAGGGATGTTCAGAAGACCTGCCTTTTCTCCATAAGGGGCACAAGAGGCAGGTCCTGAGTAATTCAGCCCTCAGGAGAACCCTCTTCAAGAGCACATCTTCCTTAGCCAGGCTATACTCAGCTGTATTTTTTGCCAATCACCATATACAGGTGAGGCTCAATTCTTTCTTCTCCCCTAGCCCCTCAAATCAGGAATATTACATAGATTTTCTGGATTATGATTTTCAGTAGTCTAGACCAGAGCTGGGTTGCAAACGTGTTTTGCCAGGACAGGAAAGTGTATGACTAAAACACTACAGGGCTCTGCATCCCAGTTATACCTTGCATAAGACTGATGTACTGTGGTATTACCAGGCCTTGATTATTACACCTGGATGATTCATAACCAGAATATTTTCATAGAGAGTTTGGGGAGAAGAACATGTGAAGGTGAACCTCCTCAATGAATACATTGCCTTTTGCTGGAGACAATAAAAGCTTTTAGCTCGCTTGGAATTTACTAAAGTTACAGTGTACTGGAGGACATGTATCATAGTTTATTCATTCTTTCCATACCAGAGAGGCCTCTTTCTGAGCAGAGCTTAGTCCATTTTCCATCTGGAAATATTCCCCTTTTAGAAGCCCATGACCTGGGAGGGTGGTTATTCTCATTTCGGGGGAAAGAAAAGAAAACCCCCATGAATTCCAAGGACTTAGTGTCACTGATTGTGTTGTATTATCCAGAATCAAAGAGCTTGATCACCATTTACACTAAAGCCTTTAGCACTGCTCAGGCAGAAAATTGTACTGTCTCCTGCTCTCATGTTCCTGCAGTCTTACATTGTCAAGAGCTTGAAAGTGCCTGGGAGAGGCACAAAGGCACAAAGATGAGGCTTGCAGTTTTTACAAGCATGGATACAAAGGATGGCAGACAAATCCAAGCCCAAGTTCAGGCCTTGCCTCTACAGAGTTATGTTTGCACTGTCCAGATACCAAAACTACTTCAGAAACAGTTTCACATGGAAATCTAGTTGGGCTAATTCACCTTGCTGAGAAGATGAGAATTCTTCATACACGAGACTGGCTGACAATCTCTGTCCAAAATACTGTCCTTAAGGCATGTTTGTGCATTATGTGGCAGAAATTATATCAGGTTATTCAGTCCAAACTCAGATGGGGCATGAAGGACCTCATAGTCTGTAAGTATTAAGTCATGGAGAGATCACACAGCCATCCAGCATATTCAGATATGCAGCATGTAATTAACACCTTACAGGAGACAGAGAGCTGCTACTGGAAAGGCAATTGCTGGACAGCCTGAAGAACAGGTCTGTGCTTAGAGTCAGAAGTGTTAGGCCTGCTTGGAATTTGTAGAGGAAAATGAGTTAAAGTAGAGGGCAACAACTGTGTGTTTTGTGCAGCACTTGGCTGCACAGCTAGTGAAAGGAAAAACAGACTCAAGTCCATAAGCACTTCATGATCCCCCGCTTTGTTTTCCCTTCCCTCACCCTAACACCTTTCAAACTACCTTATTAACCTAAACCACTCATTCATTGCACAGAGGTTTAGTATTTGCAGGAGTTTTAGGGAGGAGTAATAGTTACACAATGGCATCTGCAGCTGATTTACATTTATTTATCCAACAGTGTTTTCAAGTCTCTTGCCCAAAATCCAAACAGACGCCCTCTGAGGGAATGCAGTGTCTGAAGAATGCACACATGCAAGGCTGTCTGAAATTTTAATTGCAGAAAGATCAGGAAGTTCAGACTGAAGGTTTGCAGAGCGGCTCTAACCCCTTCTCCCTGGGTGTATCACGTTGTTACAATGGGCTCTTTCATTACATAATCATACAAAATGGGCAACTCAGCTTGCTGTTTGACATGGAAAACCATCTCACACACTGCAGAGGGTTTCAGGTCCTTTTCTGTCACCTCTAAAGAACTTCTTTACTACCTTCACTGCTTCTTTACTACCTTTAGGAATCATTAGGAGTGATAATGATGTTCTGAGAAACCCTACAGAACTGGTCACAAGGAACCTGCATGTCTAAAGTAAGGACTTAAATTCAACAAAGTGCTAAGTATATTTGCATCTTGAAGAGCAGTGGTGGACTCACTGATTAATGTATTCTCTTCAATTTAGGTACATCTTTGAACAGTGCCCAGGTGAGTAACATGATCCTCTATATGAAGGAGAAGATTGATTCCAAGTTGTCCTAATTGTTGCAGTGCTGTACAGATTCAATAAAGTCTGTTGTCATGAATCACTTTTAGAGCTGACAAAATAATGTAGACAACTGTTTCAAGATGAATTTGATGAGTTCATGAAGAGTGAAAAACTAGGGGATAACATCAAAAAAACAGATTTAGAAAGTCTGCAAATCTTACCCATCACTGTGGTCCTCTTTTCCTCTACACTCATTTGGTTTAAGCATCAGTGACTCAGTTCTGTAACAGCAGTTACTGCCATCTCCCAGCAATCCTGGATCAGTCACCAGGGCTGATGCTCTGTAAGAGATTTCCAAAGCTCATTTTATGTTGAGCACCAAACAAAGTGAGCCTCTGCCTCTGCAGACAGCTTCAGTGGGTCTGACTGCTTCACCTGGTATGTATAGAATGCACAGAATAGTTATAGAAAGGCTCGAGTGTGAAAAAGATGCTTTGTTTTTCCACATGGTTAAATGCATGTGCTCATCTGGGAAAGCACTCTGTCTCAGCTTAAACTATTCTGAAGAGGTCAGAACATGAAAAACAACAAAAGCACAGCAAAAAGGGATGCTCTCCATATCAGTATCAGTGAGTAAGTCACCAGCTTTGATAAAAGCAAATCTCTGATGTTGAGTGGAACTTAACACAGTTTTGTTCCAGACTCAGATTTTGAACCTTTTCTTCTCTCTACGTGAATGTAAGAGTGCTTTGAGCAAGCATGAGGTATAAATGCAATACAATAGATGTAAAGCCAGATTGGATCTAATTCCAAACTCCCCACTTCCTCTCCTAGCTGTGGAGTATTCAGACACTAGTTTTACCTCCCGTTTCCCATCTCTCAGTGTTAAAATGTCTTGTCCTCAAAGACATTCCTGCACAAGTGGAAATAAGATAAACTGAATCAGAAGGAATGTTAGTCTCCTAGGGAATGACATACTAATTTTACAGTACACTACATCTCCAGCACTAAACCAGGATTAATTTATAATAGCTGCTGCTTAAAAAAGGAAGAAGACTCACACCTTGCATTGCACAGTGAACAAATGACCGATGCCAGCCAGATGCTGGAGCAAGTGTCTACCTCTCCCATTAACATCTGCTACCTCAGACTTTCCAGGAAGCCTTCTCTAATGGCACTGCTATGGCAAAACAAATGCTTGGTTTATTCAGCCACTGACACCATACTCCCAGGGTCTGTGGGGCACATTCCTTACCTTCAGAACTCCTTGCAACATTTTCAGCAGTTAAGCACTGTATCATGAAGAATTTGTATGCAGGGTTGAGGAAGATTCCAGATTTATGGCTTGCATGTAACGATGTGTTTCTGCCCAAAGCAGTATGAGCTTAATCCTAGCCCAGCTGCTTCATGACATCTCATTACCAGAAATCAATGTTGAGGCAAATTTAGTTTAAACATAATATGCAACAAATACAGGTTGCATATTGCACGTTGCATATGTTGCAAAGGGCTGTCAACCTTTTGCCTGGATGTGTCATAGTCTCTGCTTTGCTGAAGACTTTGAGTCAGGAAAGTGCTAGCTGAGAGAGCTAAGGATTATTGTGAAATCCTAGGCCACAAAGAATAGAAGACAAGTAATGATCATAGATTTTTCTCTGCGAAATGTCTATTTACATAGATAGCAACCCACTGGTTGCACAGAATCCTGAGACTCTACAAAGGTCCCCCCAAAACTACATGTACCCACAAACATACTGTACATGTGAAAACTATTGATGGAGCATTTGTGTGCAGGGTGTTGGGGAAAATAGTGATCAAACATCTTTCTTCTGACCATTCTGTTGTGATTATTTTTTACCTTTTTAATAATACTTTATTCCCTAACTTACCTAGGCCAACAGGCCATTTGAGCACTCCAGAAAAGTCACAAACAGTGATTAGAAGTTGGTACAATAGAAATTTGCTTTCTTTCCAGAAGAAGGAGAAAAAGAGACATTCAGTGAGTGTTGGTAGAAGTGCCTCTTGGTTGAATTACTAATGTATGATGTAATGCACCTTGGCTCTCCCTTCCAACTTGGGAGCAGTTCAGGCTGCTGTTCCTGCCTGCAAATATTCAGAGCAGGCACCATAAAGGCATTTGTGAGCTCGTGCCCAGGGAGAGGTTGTGGCTGAGGTCAGGGCAATGGAACAGACTCCACTGCAGTGTTTCCTTTCTAATCAGGGTAAATCAGTCATATTGATTGGGGAGCTGTGGAACAGCAATCAGGTCCAGATTATAACTCAGATAAGATGAAAGCATGTCTGCTTCTTCCTGACTTTCCCCTCCCAAACAATTTTAAATATAAATTAAAATAAACACTGGAAGTCAACTCTTTGTCTGAAAATCCTGTCTAACAGCCACTTTGTAAGGCAGGAGCCTGTATCACCTTGGCCAGAAGTCTTCTTTAACAGATCCCATTTTTATTCACATGAATATTCCAGGGGCCTGTGGCTAAATCCAGAATAATTCAGTGGGAATTTTTCCAGTGTTTACATTAGGACCAGAATTTGCACTGATCAGTAAGTGCATTCCATTAAAGTTTTGTTTAGCACTAGTTTAACAGCTTTCCATGTGCTTCTTCCCCACTATGAAAGCTGCACAGGAGCACTGTAAATCCATCTCAATGCTACTTTAAGACTAGCTTTAGGGTTCAGTTATCCATGGATTGCACAGTGCTCCTTGCTGCAATTGGAGCTGTTCCAGGTGTTCACTACAATGAGAGGGAGCACAAAACAACCAGAGATTCAGGACTAACCAAGTTCTATCACAGATTTGAACTACTGCCTTCTAGGTGAAAGGCTCTGTATGTCAGGATTAATTCCTCTCATCCTTCCTTCTTTTTGACAAAATGCTCCTGTAATCTATTTTTTCATGGTGCTTCTGAAATCTGCTGGTTGTTTCCAATGTTGCCATGTTTCCAATGCAGTATGGTTAAGGGACATGGCTGCAGAAAACCTTCATCACCTTGGCCTTTGGCTAAATGAGCAGCACTGAGAAGGTGACCCTGGTGTTAGTCTCTTCAGATAATAAAGATCATATGCTGTCAGAAACCAGGAGCTCTGAATTAAAAAATGAAAGAGAAACAAGCCACCAAGGCTGGATAACAGACACACCAAAAGTCCTGATGGGACCAAAGGACACAATGGATGAACTGCAAACAAAACAATGGGCTGCTTTTATGCATGACAATTTCTGTGATGGATGACTAGAACACATGACTGTTGCATTACCTGCTCATTTCCTAAGTCTTAAAAAAGTGTTTATTATGTCAGAATGAGAAATAATGCATTGAGCTTTATAGGAGCATTATATGAATCAAAGGCATACACTTGCCTGTAATACTGTATTCACCTCCAAAAGAGCCACAGAGGAATTACCAGAGTCAAGTAACAAATGTGACTAGGAACAGAAAGTTTCTGTATGAGGGAGACTGAGGCTTGAGGTCAGAATGAAGATGCGTAAGAAAAATCAGGAATTTTTCCAAACCCATTACACTATTGCTGAATATTGGATGGCTGCCACAGAGGCTGTGTAAATCTATAGCAACAGTTTTGAGTGCCATGGATGTAATTCTATTGCTGTCACGTATGTGCAATGATTTTGAGGAATGTTAAAGGAAATTTGACCCAGATTAACATCAATCTGAAAAGGTGAGTACTATTCTGAAAAGGTAAAGTCCAGTTCACATCTCAGAGAGAAGAAAAGAAGAATCCAGGCAGCCACTGAGGCAGTCACTGTAGCCAGGAATTTGGTGGCATACAGGAAGGAATTGAAAATTTCTCAGGGGAAAAAAACCCCACACAGAGGCAGAGGGGGTGACTGAGAGAATATACTATGAGGTGCTGTGCAAGGCACAACTAATTCCTCACCAGTGGAGGGAAAAAGGTGGAAGGACACAACTTCAAGTGTCAGCCAGTATTTAGTCTTGACTAGTGATACTGCAGCAGTTTTTCTGAATCAATTAATAGGGGTAATATACAGATACAAAGTATCAGAATAGGTTTAACCAATTCTGTGTGTCACTTCTTAAAGTTTTGGAAATAAAGAATTGCTCACAGAAGACAAAATGAAGTAGAACAAATGATGAGAGAAATGCACTTCCCAAGTAGACTGCCTATGATTTCACAGGTTATTTTGAAAGAATTAAAATAAGCTTAAACTAAAGACAGTGTGTAATTGTTGAAATCAGGTAAGTCCAATCATTCAGTTACACAAGTTAATACTTTATTATTAACTCTTCTTGTTGATTTCTCCTGTGGTACAGGTATGACTGAATGGAAAACAAATGCATCCAGCAAACCTTGTTTCTTGTCACACTTCTCAGTAGATGTTTTACAAACTTTGCCAGCAAAAAGAAGAGTCACTGCAGGATGCATATGGGAAAATAAAGCCTCTTTTGGAACAGTTCACTATGGCAATGGAACCAGTTCAGCTGTAAATCAAATGGGAATCCTTACTATAAAACAAAACACTGTTCTACCGCCCAAACACAGCTGAAAGGAACTGTTATATGGTACATTGCATCATAACCAGAGAGCTTCTGTCACCCTATCTATAGCAACAGCCTTGAATATTGTGGTCCAAATTCACTCATTTGTTACATGTGCATAATGATTTTTAGAGCTTTAATTTGGGGAGATTTGGCCCAGAATAAGATAAAATGGATAACTTGATAATTTTGCCTCCTTCTGCACAAAATAAATTTGCTCACTGCAAACCATCTGCCTTTCCAACTGCCCACACAGTTTAGAAGACCATACAGTAGTCTAATTCCTCACCAGTGAAGTCAGGCTGTAACCATGGCAGCTGGGAGTGTAAATCTCAATGTATGAAAATGCCCAGGCTGATAAAGCAGATGGCTGTACAATTACAGGTGTGGTGTGTCTGTGTGCACACCAAGCATGAAAGTGTGTGGCTTTAGGGTGGGAGCAGGCAGAGAACAGCCCACCAAAAGCTACATCAGAGCAGCCCTGGGCAAGCTGCCAGCTGGATCCCAGCACTGCAGGTGCCCTGAGGACACTGCTGTGAACAGGCTGAGGGTCACAGGGCAAGGAGGCAGACAGGATGGGAAGGGATAATCCAGCAAAGGAACTTCACCAGTGCAAACTGGCTCTGGCATAATACAAAGATGATGTCCCTCCGGGGAAAAAGCACTAAGTCCAGCCTGACCTTGGTCTAAACATTCCTTTTGTTGCACAGAGAATAGCACAGAAAATGGCTCTTTTGCTCCAGTGAATGCAGTGTCTGGGGCCCAGGAATTGGCAGCACACCTATCTATAGAGAAGGAGAAAGGGACAGTCTCCCTTTAATAATTTTAAGCCTGCCATTGGGTCAAGCTTTTCTTCATCCTTTTCCAGAGAAACTGGAGCCTTCATTCCTTCCTTTCATTAAAATAAATGAATGTATGATAGATGATCCTGGGGCCTGATATCTTCCACGTGTTAAAAGATTAGCTATAGCAGTGGCTACTGCCAACAGAGCATGCTGATGTGTTGCAACCCTAATCTCCACGGGCCTTTTTAAGGGCAAGAAGCCCATTTCCATGGCCTAGTCAGCCACTGGCCTCTTTACTTCTGTGAAGGTACAAGCAGAGCAGTGATTTTGTAGAGACAAGTCTTCACCTACCAGGAATCAAGCTGTGACCCACCCATCCATCCCAGTGAAGCTGCTGAGTGAGTAGGGAGTAGTGACATAGTGATTTACACAGTGGTAGGTGCAACAAAGCACTGGCAAAATTGAGGTCAAAATCCACAGGGCAATTAAAACCTTTCCTCTTACCATCCAGGCACACTGGTATGCTCTGAGAATGAGCAGTTCCTCCAGGGTGCCTTTTGGAGAGAGTACTGAACTGAATCTGAACAGAAAACCATTTTGAGCTGCTATTTTTTCATCTCAGACCACACAGGAAACTATTATGATGATTTTGCTGAAGCTGAGCCAGGATGAGCAAACATTGATTTTTCTGGTTCAGAATAACAGAACAGGACTTGACAACTTCACCAGGGACCTTTCTGCATGGGAACAGCTTGTTTCTAGCAGGCTCTGAACCTCACAGCTTTAGGCACTCATCTGTTTTGCCCAAATGTGCACTGCGATGCAGCTTTGCTCTGCAGGCCTTTGCAGCAGGCTGTCCACCACAGCAACTTTTTCACCTGTTTAAATTGATGCTCCTTGCTGGAGAAACCTGCCAATTCTTTCATTCCTCTGTCTGAAATGTCCTGTAAGAGTGCTGAGATCCTTCTGTGTCTGCTCCTTCCAGTTCAAGCACTGGGATAGAGCCTTGAGCGAAGCTTAGCTCCCAGGTGTAGGTAAGAGTGTTCCTGCACTGTACAGGCATAGGTTAACCAGGGAAGGCAGAGAAGCCTCCAGTCCTTTGACACTGGTGAGCTGATTTTCCTTGCCCTGCCAAACTACTGTAACCTCCCCACTGTTGTGATACAACTTAGCTCCAGTTTTTTCCACTCAACAGGGCAGATTTAGAAAGGAACAGAGAGAGAAACAGTCATGCAGTAATGCCAGAAATGTAAGTAGTACTGCAGCTCTAGAAGAGAAGCAAATGGACAAATTCTTCCCTGTTTTGAGGTTTGGCATGTAAAGCCATCCTCATTGGATTGACAGCCCCCAGCCCTTGCTGACACACTGATAACACCAGTGCCAGGCAACACCTCTGTGAACATCAGGCTATTTTGCCACGTGCATTTGCCACACATGTTTTGCCGTGTCACTCTTATCCTGAGGTCCTGAGCAGCTCCAGTGTGGCCTGGCCACACATCTTCCTGGGCTTGCCTTCATCCACCCAGACAGAATTTCTGACAATGAAGAGGACTAGAGAACCACAGTAAACCACAGGATGGGATCCATCCAGCTGCCCCAAGCCAGAATTACCCTTATATTCCCTATTTATTTAGACCTGTGCCTTCTGCATGGCAGGAGATACTGCAGTAACCAGTGAGCCATCACTGAGAAGCCACCATAAACTGTGAAGTTCTACATTGGGATGAGCAATATCTCATAGGAGTTGTAAGAGTTGAAAGTTCTGGAAATGAAGCAACTTACAGATCTGGATGGCTTAGTCTCAGATGTATCTCCCAATTAACTACTCCTGGGGTATTTCCTTCCCACTCCCCTGCATTCACAGGTTTTTTTTTAAGAAATCTCCATCTCTTCAAGTCAACTTTATTTTATAATGAGAATAAAACAGAAGCACAAATCTGGAGACTATGTGCAACTGAAAAGATCAAAAAAGATGAAATTTGTTTCGGAATAATTTGATTTATAATGAATTACAAATTCAGTAGAGTACCAGCTTGCAATAACTGCCCTTTACCAGAAAGAGATGGGAAAGAACAATGACAAAATGAGACAAAAATGTGGATCTCCTGGAGAGAAGGCTTCTGGCACAGCAGGGAACATAAACAAGTGTGCTATATATAGGACTGCTCCTTGGGTGAATAACACAGATCTTAAAGATGACCTCAAACAGAACCCCTGTTCAGACACACAAAAAAATACATAGGATAGCTGTGTGGTTTGAAGCCTGGGCTGGATGCCAGTAGTCTCCTTTTGCCCAGTTCAGTTTATACCAGCAGCCCCCAGCCTTTGTTGGCACAAGGCAGTGACAGTGAGGAAGCTATGATCTGCTGGGAAATCACGCACGGCTCTTTGTGCCAGCCGCTCACGCCAGGGGCCCTGGGGACACATCCTTGTCTCAGGCTGTGTGCTCCTCACAGCACAGGCTGTGTCTTCTGTGTCTTGTTTGGGGCACATGCACCCCACTCCTCAGTGGGATTTGTCTCCCAGAGTGGGCAGCCATGGAATATTTCCACACTCCCCTGCAGCGGCTTCTCCTGTCCCACACTAAGCATTAATGGACTCCTGAAATTTAAAGTATTGACCTCTGAAACTGAAAAGGAGAGGGTTTTTTACACTTTAGCTATGGACCCTTTCTGCATTTATGGCCCAATATCTCCTGTATTCTGATGCACTATTTTACTGTAAATGTATTAGATGCTTATATCTACATTAGATCAGGGAGGATTTGGAGAAATTTATGCAATGTGTGTTCTAACACTGACACAAAATGTTTCTTTTCTGGTGGGGTGAGAGGGCTGGGGGAAGAAAGTATGGATTCTGTGTTTTAGAAGCAATGAAGTTGTTAATGGAGAGGAATTTAAAATATGCCCCTTGGCAACATGGTGGTTCCACAGAATTAAAATGCTTTTGGATTGTGTTCTGCACTTCATAAATTTATGGTTTATTCTGGACAACGATCTTTAAATAATATGATATGGTGATAAATTATGAATATTGGGCAACACCTCCACCCCTTTGAGATTAATTGGTCAGAGCATGGTGCTAATAATGCCAAGGTTGTGAGTTTGATCTCTGTACGAACAATTCATTTAAGAGCTGGACTTGATGATCATTGTGGGTCCCTTCCAACTCAGAATATTCTGTGACCCTAATGGAAATGCTTATCTTTTAAAGAAAATTTTCCCACAGTCTTCCTCTAGGCTTCATTAAGGAAAAGTTAAGATGGCTCTCAAAATCTTATTTCTTCATAAAAAGTACCCAGGAGTAGAAGACTTCAAGAAGACCAATTTGCTATCATATAATAAACTTCAGCTTCAGGAATACTTGAATTTGAGAGAAGACATGCTTGCACTGGTTTATACATTTTTGCTCTCTGGATCCCAGATGTCAAATCATTTGCAGTGTTTCGAGAGCTGAAATAAATTAGGTCCAATTTACATTTTTTAAAGATCCCTTCAAATATTTTTCTGATGAATTGAATGAATCTGACTTATTCATTCTTCTCCCTGCAAATCTAGAAAATAGCTGAACTTGAACAAAATTTATTCTCTCAGTTCTGAGACAGAAGCATGCAACTCTCAAGACAAGGACTAGGTAAATGCTATAATCTACCTTTTCTTGGAGTAGGAGAAGGTGTTAGTATTTTTCCAAAATGGTTTCATTCACTTTGCCCAAAAAAATGGTAAGAAAAATAGTTACTTGGTGTAATGACTTTGTAAGACTCTTTCCCCCTGCTTCCTCCCACTTTGGTAAAGCTAATTTCCACTCTATGAAAGGTCTTCTTGTGCACACCCCTGCTTAAGAGACAGCATGGCTGGTGAAACAAAAAAAGCCTGCTTGCCTTCTCTCTCTCCTCTATAAAGACATTACTTTGGACCTTTTTCTTCTTCTTAGTTGCACAAAACTTGTAGGAAAATAATTATCTTTCTGATTTCCATCAAGTTCAAAAGTTTACCCAGTGAAGATGGAAGCCAGGGTTAGGAAAGATACACTACTAACTCAGCTGAAAAAAAAATGAACCTCCTTTTACTTGGTATTAAGAAAACATTATAAAAAAATTTGAGTGAGTGAGGGTAGGTTAGAAGCAACTTAGCTATTGTTCAATCAGTGGGAACAAGATGATGAGGGCCTCCCCCTTCATCCTGGTTTATTTATGTAATTTCTGATATGGACACATATACTGCTGATATTAAGCCCAAAATCAGCATTCTTCTCCACAGTCATGTCTTATTCAGCTAAAGACTTTTTAAAGAGATAGCAATTTAACTCTAAATGTTTCACCCAAAGCAGAAATTCACCATGTGAATTTCTTAGTCCTGTAATTTCTTCATGATTTCAAAACAAATTATTTCTATTTATTTCAGTGCAAGTAAAGGCAATAAAACCTAAGGATGTGGTGATGTCTTCTTGTATGACTCAAAACTAGCTACACTTCTTTATTCCAATCAAAATATTTCAAGCCACTGGAATGTATTGTAGTCTGGTTCCTTTGTGCATTTGGGATCAAAAATAGCCAAGATACTTCATTTTTTAAATAGTCTTCTATATTGTAGAGCTGACTTTTTTCCCTCCTAATAAAAAGTTAATTAAAGTCTTCTGTATACAGTTGGATTCATTTCATAACACAGCACGTGATGCACAGCTCTACCACAAAAAAAACCTCAGCTCTTTCTGTTCCTTTTTGTTTTTCACTTGGTTTGCTTTAGCAAGGGAAATTTCATCATGTGAAATGTGTACCAGGATAAATTCTGCACTCAGTCCTTCCAACTGTTCCCCATCCAGCCACATGCATTTGAAAGACACATCCCCATTCCACAAGGACATTCCTTTCCAGCAAGCCAAACCTTCTGCTTTGGCACAAGCACACTAGAAAAGTGGGTGATGAAGCCTGGAGCTGTGCTCTGATCTCACACCACTTGTGCTTTGGGATATGCTCCCAAGAAACTCACTTGGCAGAGAAGAAGGAGACATTTCGTACCTCTGCCACACCCCAGGGTGATTCTCTCCCTCTGACCTGACTCAAAGAAAGACTCCACACCACAGGGAGGTGCAGCCCAAAGTCCATTCAATTCATGGCTGATGCTGAAGGATGTCACAAAACATGGTTGACACCATTTCCAGCCTGCATGCTGGACCTGGGAGCAGATAGGAACAGAGCAACAAGTTTCACTGGATGCACCAGCCCAATTCTCTACCAGTATGTGCAAAAGACCTTTTTTCAGCAGAAGCTTCATCATTCAACAGAGAAAAAATGTAGGGTCCTCAGGGTAGAGCACAGAAAAATGTGTATGCAAAAGAAAGAAAACGTGTCCTAGTGACATCTGTCAGCTTAAGTGTCATAACTTATGCCCATGATCTGTTTGCTGAGTGGTTACAGTGTGACCATCCCTTTCAACCTCAGTTTTCTAAGTCTGTAAGTTGTGAACTTAAGAGAAGGAGAATTCTTTTTAAGAGATTAAAATATTTTACAGAGGAGGAAACTGATGCATGCTGAGATGATGCAAATGTGGTGATTAATTTAGGCAGCAATAGTGGGACAGTTCTGAGAAGAAAAATCTGGTGGATTTCTGGAAGAGCAATGCTATATTCTAGTCATTTTGAAACTACAAGAAGGAAAATAGAAGAAAGTTGGGTTTTTTTCCCCATCATAGGTCAATCAGTCCTTTCAGTAACAAAAAAAAAAAAAAGGAGAAAGATGATCTGGTTCTTCATCAGCTGTGCAGTACATACTCTTCCAGTTACTGTCATTTCCTAGCTCTTCTTTTTCACTCCTTCCAAAGCAGAACAATAGGGGCTGTAGACACCAAAATTATTCAACTACACAGTACAGTTTCCTCAACAAAAACCAGCTGGTACTGCACAAAACAACAGCACAGCCATGGATGAGCTTGCTGTTTGCAGTCCTGTGCTCTCAACAGTAAGAACCATATTGCTTTGTTTAAGCAGAATGCAACTCAGCATGAGCCACGAGATGAGAAAAATAGATAATGAAGACACAGCACCCTGCAACCTTTTGCTGAGTTTAATTCCAGTGTGAACAGTTGCACAGCCTTAATTAGAAAATGATGGAGCACTGCTGCTAGAGAGAGACAGCTGACACAAAGCATTCCAAGGTGCCTTGGACAAAGGTCAGTCAAAAACTCTATCTTGCATAAACACCATAAATGCAAATTTCATCATTTTTATGGAGTTAGATTTTCTGCAAGAACACATGTGCTTCTAGTCATCTATTTGTTCACATCCTCAAGTGTGGTAGATAAATCATTTGGCTGGGAGACCCTAAACTAAACAACAGCTTGGGGGACTGAATTAGCCTTGTTTCCTTGTTTTTCTTATATTTGCCCTTTTCACAGAGATATTTCCACATTTCATCTTTAAGATAACTGCTTATTCACTAGAGAAAAAAAAAATTTCCAGATGGCTGAAAGATTAGCAGAGGCAGAGATGAAGCTTGGTGTGCTGGGAAAGGTTATCTAAATCTTGAATAAAAATTAATTTTTAATGGAGGCCAAGCAAACTTATCTGGAATATAGAGATGAAAAATACAGGACCACTTGAGTAAACAGTGATGTCATCAAATGGCCACATGATATGTGCCAAGTGTCATTCTGAGGCCATGGTTGGTCATGAGATCAATAAATCTAGATGAAACCAGAAGGTCACTTCCCCTTGTTTCTGCAGCAAGAGAACTAATGCAAGGAGGAATATCACAAGAGCATTTTACGTGTGTTCAGCCCTAATTATGGATGAGGTTCTTGTTTCCACAAACAGCCAGCTACAGTGCCCTGCTGTGACTGGCAAAGGAGAGAGCTTGTTCTACAGAATGACTGCAGCTCAGCATCACAGCACTTCGGGTTTCTCTGAGTAGAAAGACTTCTGATTGTGAGGGATATTCCAGCTCTCTTAGAAAGGACAAGAAATCTCCTCTACTGCTGGGACCAGACTCTGGCCCGGGTGGCTGCATTCCACCTTCTGTGAGTAGCCTGACCTCAGGTCCCTGTTCATCTAAACCACCACAGCCTGGGATCCAGATAAAAGGTTTCACTTTATTCTTATCTCTGTTATGAGAGGTAGGCTTAGTTTGGTGTCAGAAAACCTCACCAATTTTGGTTTTGTTCTGCTAGCTCAGGCATGGGATGGATCATACCAGTGTTCCTTTATGACTAAACCTCAGTGGTTGGATGGATAAGATGGTAACATTCCAATTTTAGATAATTTCTGTTTATAAAACACAGATGAAACTGGCAATGGCCTTTTACCTTAAATGATGCTAATTTTTGCAGCTGAAGTGGTAGAGCTTGTCAAAAAGTACTTGAGGATCTTGAATTTCTGATGTTCTAAAATAGAAGCTATATGGTCTCTGGTTTTTACATTAAACTTACCAAGAGTTTCAAGAAGTAGGGAGTATGATTTGTTTCTTTTCTCACTTGTATGAAAAATACTCTAGTGATTTATTCTTTGCAATTTGCTGCAATGTACAAAATCCTGCTGCAGTCTTACCTCTGTGCAAGCTTACTCAGGAGAAACACACCAAGATCCAATTATCCATTAGAAGCAGAAGAGTTTATAAGAGCAAACTTTAGAAAAGCAAAGGCAAGAGGCGAGGTGCAGAATATTTCTGAGGCAGAAGTTCAGTGTAGTCAGCAGAATTATGCCACAAAAGTGTGTCCTCTTTAGAAAAGTCGCTTTATTCAGTGAGATGCTTCCCAGCATATTCAGTGGAAAAGTTGTTTTTGATGTGTTTTAACCAGTGGAGAATTCATCTTTCGTGTGGCAGGCACTCAGGACTTTGGTCAGCCACAGTCTTGAAACCCACAATATCCTATGGTTAGATGATATAAATACCAAGCTTTAAAAAAGAGAAAAGCAGAGACAAGCTCTAGGAGCAGGGCTTAACTTTTCTATAAATATTCACCTAAATACAGTGCAGCTATTTCTAAAGCACAGAACACAGATTTCAACAAATAGACCTAACAACTGGAAAATCATTGGACCAAATGTTGTAAAAACTTGTGCCCTAGCAAAATTTTGGTTTTGTCATTCCCTCCAACTCTTAAAAAAGTATCTCCAGCTTCTCAAATATAACTTCTCTACCTCCTGATGGGTTCTTTCACAACACTGTTGACTCAGGCCACCACAGAAATGCCTATAAATAATCACATGTTCAGCATATATGAAGAGGTTTACATTTGTAGAGCTCAACATGCTCAGCAAAAGGAAGGAAGGAACAGATTTTCATCATCCAAATAGGGAAGATTCTTACCACACAGCAGATTTTTATTCCAAGACAATAGATTTTACTGCAGCTAGCCTAAACCTTCTCTGCTGAGCACAATCCCTTATGAGAGGAGGCCTGTTTGTTTATATGTTTATCACAGGCAAGGGCACTGCAGTCTGGCCAAGTGCAACTAGTCTAAGATGACACAAGTTGTAGCAAAGGGGAGTAGATGGATTCTTGAGATTGGCAGCAAAAATTCCCTAAGCCTAAGAAAGATTTTAAATTGAGAATTTGATGAACATACAATTGGCTGCTGAACAAAGACAGCAGTTAAATAAAAAGATTACACTGTGATGTCCAGGGTGAGGCAATCACATCTCTCTTTCCCACTGTAACAGAGAAATTGAGTAGACTACAGTGAATATGAAAGGCAGCAGTTTAAAAACTACTGAAATTGGGGTATTTTCCTCACATCTTTACTGCTTTTGTCTCTGCAGAATCAGATTTGATGAATCTTTGGACCTAGCTAGATTCCTGTTGGAGTAATTAGGAACATAGATAAAGGTATTTCTTAGTGTGACTCTTTTACTTAAAGAGGTCCTGTTTAACTGGGAAGAGGAATAGTGAGAACTACCTCTGTGCTTCTTCCTACACAAATATCTTCCTAATGCCTCACTTATTCACCATGAGTACACAACTCTCCTTTGGTTTCCATCCCTGCTTGACATATATTTGTCATACCCTTTCCTCAGCTGTGGCAGCAACAGGAACCTGGACTTTCTCCTTGCACTTGGAAACTGAATAGAATAAATTCCTAAAGTCCACCTTTCTTCAGTGGTTGACCTGGCTGAATTACAGCTAAGCTGGCACCAGGCATAACCTTGGCTCATGACACAGAGTTGTTCAGTCAACATACTGTGACAAGAAGCATGAAATCCCTGTATCCTATTGGTTCTAGTTCACAGGCTTTTTCAACTTTCTCATCTAAGCAACAGCAAGAATTACCACTTCACCCTCACAGACTTCATATCCCCATCCACCCTCCAGGAAAACAGTGTCATCCAAAGAGTAAAAAGAGAACTGCAAGATACATTTATTAACTTCTACAGAATGCAAAGCACTGGACTGCCTAACTTGGCTTAAACTTACTCATGCTATTTATCACCAGCTGGGGCCAATATTTTTTCGTGGAGCATTTGGGAAGGAATTGTCATTCATAAGATACAGAAGGACTGCAGACTATAAATCATGGTAATGGAATGATACTGGTCTATCCTGTTTTATCCTAACAGGGGGATAGCCTAGTTCTCAGATGGTCTGGTTCTGGCTTCCCAGCCAGCCTTCTTCATTTCCAGATTTTCCCAGGAGGAGCCTTCTGGGGATGAAGTGCAGTGTCCCCAGTGTTTGGTAGCCTACAGCTGGCTGTGGTTAGAAGCTAGAACAGAGGGTGACCACAGTGACCACACTGTGAACTAAGGTGGGAACTGCACAGGGTAGGGCTGTAGCAGCACACAGTGGAGGAGTCAGGTCAGCTCAGGCTATAAAGCAGGTGTGTGGCAAGTGAGCCTGCTAGAATGAAATATGTCTGTCTACTATACAGACTATACAGGGGGAGGACTCAAGGCAGACCAAATTAATGCTGAAGAGGAAATGTCACCCTTTTTCTTCATGTGCAAGATGGAGAGATTAACACATTGGTCCTTTGCAGTTACCAGAATTAATACATTCAGCTGCTGCAGAAATGATGTGTTTCCTGTAGCTAAAAAACAGCAGCCAGTGAGGTGCCCTGTTGACTGACCATCTAGCCATTGCCAGATGCTGGAGGGGACAAGACTGGGGATAGAGAAGTGGGGTTTTTCTTGCAGAGTGATTTCTTTAGATCAATCATTTTCTTAGTCAGGTCAGGCAAGTTTGGCCAGTGATATATTGGAGTTGAAAGGCTGTGGGTTTTGCCTCCATTATCTCAGTTTTGGCACACAGGGATAATGAGTTTCACTAACCAACAGTACATGTATTCATTAGCATTGGCTGCTGTTGACCATGGGAGTCAACCTGATTTCTCCATGCTCTTTTTTTGGAAATGTTCAAACAGGGATGAGGAAAATTAGCTGATTCTCAGAAAGGATTTTAAAAATTGTTCTCTCCCTGCTCACTGCCTCAAATAAACAGCAGAAAATTATGCTTTGTCTAAGTGCTCAAACAGCTTTGATTTTGCTCAGATGTTATGAAGGAACTTCATCACAACAGAAGCAGAATTAGTTTATATTCTTTCCTTTTTAATAAGACCTTGAAAATATTAACACTGGCTCTGCCTGAGTAACCTTTAATGTCAGTATCTCATCATTTGAGCCAAGTGCAATGCTGACTTTAAAAGCAAGCTACAGTCTAAAAAGTGGCTCCACGAAAGTGCTACTGATGTATTTAATGTTCACTCTTGTTTATCTCCAACAGAAAAGATAAAGGTTGAGGCAGCTTATTCTTAATCTTTTAGCTTCCAGCATTATAGAATTGAAAATATTGGAAATGCTACAAGAAATAAACTAAGAGATCAGCTGACAGCCTGATAAAGGTGGCAAACAAATGATAACTCATCTTCCTCTAGCAGGAGTGGCTGAATGTCACTAAAAGAAGGAAAACAACTCAGTAGCTCAATTTTCTCCTCATCATATCAAACTCTGTAAACCCACAAAATCTCATTTCTGTCAGTGCCACCTGTCACAGTTAACTGATGTTTAAAAGAATACATTTTAAGCAGTTTTAGAAGTACTGCCTTTCACCTTTACTCATCACCTTTTTTGATTGCTTGTTTGTTTCTTTGTTTATTTCGGTTTTGGTTTGGATTTTTTTGACAGAGGAAGTCAGGACAAGCAGTCTTTATTCTATGTACTGTTTGTCACTGTATCTAAAGTACCTTCATACCCAGCTTGGGGTTATACTTCACTCCACCCTTTCATGGAGAAAAAGAGAATACACATGTCTTCAGATGAAAGGATTTCCCACTCACTACTAAAACAAAGAAGCCAATGAAAAGATAGGAAGTATTTTTTTCTTTTTTAGCACCACAACTCACACCCCTCCCCAGGCACAAACAGCATAGTATAAGAGGGTTCAGGGAAAGGCTTTTATTTCATTAATTAAGAAGATGAGGGCTACTTGCAAATATTTTGAAGATGAGCTGATCACTGTCAGAGACTGTGACTTTTGCTTCCTTTTGCTGGGTACAGTAGCAAAGAAAAAGGAATAAAAATATTTTGTGGGGTTGCTTCCTGAAATAACAGAGTTACTTGAGAAAGCACTGTTAAATATTTTTCAGCTAGGACCAGCTAATTAAACAATTAAAGGCTGCAGATCTTGCCCTGAATATAGGGTCAGGTGCTGAAAGACACTTTTGTAATTGGTAAACTGCTGTGGCTAGCCAGAAAGCAAACTACATGCGTGATCACAAGCCCTCAAAAAACAATCCCATGTAAAGGACTTTTAAAAAGAAAAAAAACAAACAGGGAGCCATTCAGTTTTCAAATCTAACGAGGACAAATTCTCTTACTTTTGAACACTTTTTTCCCTGCCAAAAGCAACAAGATGGAAATGAAAATAGTCTAAACCAGCTATTTCAAATGCACACAGTGCAAGACCCAGCATCCGAGGTGAGATCAAAAGTGTGACTCCACAGGATACTTCCTTTGCAAGGTGACTGGAAAACAGAATGAGAAAACCCAATACCACACTTGATAAAACCCAAGACCACACTACACTTGATAAAAACAACTGTTATCTTTTAAAAGGACAGTTTGCAAGAGAGAAGAGAAAGAGAAGGCAACAACAACCCAAGCTCCCAAATGAGTGAGTTCAATTATCCATGCCTTAGTGTTCTGCTTAAACAGAGGACCTTGGAGGGAGATGATAGGAAATGTTCAACAAATACAAGTGCTGCTCTGCAATAACTCAGCACTCTGATGAAAAGAATGGAAAAGCAAAATAAATAGCAGTATTGAAAGGACTCACCTATATATGTGGGTGATGACTAGAGATGCCTTAGAACCCCATGGCAGAAAAAAATTAAGACTGTATAGAAAGTGATTTTCTTGTTCCAGTCATCAATGCCTTGGGTGAAGGGGCAGATGCCTCCCCTGCAGGTTCACTGATGACACAAAGCTGGGAGGAGTGGCCAGAGGGCCAAATCACCAAAAAATTTCGTTTTGATACCCTCTAAGTACTTCACTGAGATTTGAAAGTGCAGGTTAAAAAATTGGTATCTTACTTATCTTTCCAAAGATAAGTTACTTTGCATTTGAAAATCATTTTTTTTAGCCTTGAAAACAGCAATTTCAATGCAATTAATTCCCGTAATATGAGTCAGGAACACTCTAAAGTGATTCTTTCCAGTTCCTACAAGAACTTAGGGGTTTTCCAGCAAACAAAACCATTTAAACCAGGGCTGCTCTGGAGAGAATGCAGTTCCCTCCCATCACTATCATAAAAATCCATACTACGCTTTTTAAATAATACCATCCTCAGAAAAAAGTATATTCCCCTTTCCATTTATGCAAGATCTAACTGAAATAAAGAGTTATAGTATAGCCTTATCTACCTCTGATCTGTTTATCTAAGCATGTCATCTGCTTTCTAGGACCACAATTAAGCCCCAGTGAGGTATCACAGAATCACAGAATATCCTGAGTTAGAAGGGATCCACAAGGATCATCAAAGGCCAGCTCCTGAACTCCTGATCCTGCACAGCACCATCCCCATCAATCACACCCTGTGCCTGAGAGTGTTGCCCAATCTCTTCTTGAACTCTGTCAGACTTGGTGCTGTGACCACTTCTCTTGGGAGCCTGTTCCAGCACCAACCACCCTCTGCATGAAGAACCTTTACCTGGTATCCCACCTAAACCTCCCCTGACTCAACTTCAGGCCATTCAGTCAGGTCCTGTCACTGGTCAGCACAGAGAAGAGATCAGTGCCTGCCCCTCCACTCACCCTCACGAGGAAGTTCTAAACTGCAATGAGGTCTCCCTCACTCTCCTCTTCTCCAGGCTGAACAGACCAAGTGACCTCAACCACTTCTCACATGGCTTCCTCTCAAGGCCCTGCACCATCTTCATAGCCTTTCTTTGCACACTCTCGAATAAATTTATATTTTTCTTACATTTTGGTGCCCAAAACTGAAAATGAGCCTCGAGATGAGGCCACCCCAGTGCAGAGCAGAGGGGGCTGTGGTGCTGTGCCTGATGCCCCCCAGGACAGGGTTGTCCCTCCTGTGTCCAGGGCACTGCTGACTCAGATTCAACTTTCCATCAACCAGGACCCCCAGGTCCCTTTCCATGGCATTGCTCTGGCCTTCTTTCTGTGCAGCTCACTGAACAGAGATCTTTCTGCAGGGTCTTTTGTGCTGGGCCTTGAAAACCTGTCCAATCTGCCCAAATGCTAATAATTCCATGGTGGTTTTCAGTGTTACCAGGGTTGTCCTTAAACAAAATCTCACTTCATTTTCCCCTTTTAGGCAGAAAGCCCAGAGCTAATTGAATACATTCTCTCTCTTCTTCAGTGACTAAATGCAATGCTGATGTGTGCATATAATGTGGGAATCACGTTAATCATAGGCACACAGATTTCAAAGCCAAGAGTGCTGGTTGTGATGACCTAGTCTGATCTGCAGTGTAACACCAGGCATAGAATTTCTGCCAGTGATTCCTGCCTCAAGCCCATGATTTTGCACCTCAGTTCCCATCTGTATAAACTGAGTTGCAGCTTCCAGACACAGGGTTTATTATGCCTCTCTCTGCTGCATAAAAGAGTTCTTTGTTCACCGAAACCTTCTGCCACACTGAAGTCTTGTGGGTTCTGACCAAGCCACCTCTTCACCTTCTCTTTCCTAAAATGAATCGATTAGGCCTCTTATATCTCTACCCCCAAGGTAAGGTTTCCAGGCTTTGAATCATTGTGCAAAAAGACCACATAGACCTATGTGACCATAGACCTCGGTATCTCACAAAAATCTTGAAGATATGAAGTTCCTGCAGTGCAGACTTTTCAAAGATCACATAATTAATCATACAGAAGTTAGTAATTTCAGCCTCCCAGCTGGGTCCACAGCCTTTGCTCTGTCCCCGAGCATGTGTTATGTTTTCAGTTCTGTCATCACCTGGTATTTCTCAGTTTATCCAGTAGAATATTCCTGTGCACAAAGTAAGTTTCAAATGGATCTTAGCAGCTGTACATAAGGAGGGCTTTGGGTCCATATTCAGAGCAAAAGCTCAGAAACTCTGTACTCACTCATAATAAACACAGAAAGCGGTAATCAATTAGAAAGATTCAAGCAATTAGGTAGAGTATCACACAAAGTCTTGGCTGTTCTGGTTTAGACTTAGACTTTTAGTTTGGTCTGTTACTGCTGACTTGGTTCTTTAAAAACCAAGCTTGGCTGAAAGAAGCTGCTCCCAGTAATTCCTGTCACCCTGCTTGACCTGCCATACTTGTACCCCTGTCAAATGAGAGCTCGCCAAATGTGCTGTTCCTATAATTACTAGCAAAAACGCATGTAATCCATGTCAAACTAGCCCTCATTTTCATGGCGAGAGTCCCAGGTTTTGCAGCAATCTGATGTGACAGAGAGATCTCAAGAAGTTCACAAATCCAAAAAGTACTAACATTGTGAAAGGACTGATAAGGAAATTAATAAATAATGTAGGATTTCCTTTGTGTTGGTATCTTAGTTACTATCTTGGACAGATATATACAGATATATGCATGTATAACACCAGATTCCAAAATCCTTGCACATAATTGTATAATATACATAATTACATTGTAGAAATCACTGATTTTAAGACAGCGAGTGAGATTTAGAAGTTTAAGTGTAATATAAGTCCTTTTAGATGCTTAGGATATTCAGCAATCTGTAAGAGGTCCCTAATATCACATGGAAGCCAACAACAGAACTGTTATATAAATTGCTCTAATCAAGCTAATGAGAACTGAAAGCTCACTTTACAGAATAAATTTCAAGTGTTTGCTTTCCAATGTTTTTTCAGGTTTTTGTTTGCCAATGTCAGTCATGATTTCCGTATTTTTTTAATAAATGAAAAAGTTATTCACCCCAAGACCGTTTGCAATATGCTGCTGCTTTTACCTGTTTATGTTTACCATTCTTGTATTTTTTAAAACAGGGACCAGAAGGAGAAGCTTGGCAAACAGAGCAAGCAAAACAACATTAAAATTCTTCACTAAAACTAGGCTTAAAAAAAAAAAATCCAACAGAATATATTGGTACAAAATACTGCACTTTTTTTCATTTTGTCATTAAAAATCAATAGGCTGTAAATACAGCAAGTCATACAATTTAAGCTGTTATCCTGGGCTATTTGTAGATTCCAAAAATGTTTTAAGATTCTTTTCACAGACAGTAAGACTAGACATGTCTCTTTTCCTTTTCTATAAATACTGGGAGTTTCAAGCCCCTTTCTGTGGTAAGAGATGGTCTAAATTTTTGACATGCATTTGGCACTATTAATATTCACCGTAAGTGTAACATTACTATTTTCTTGCAGGAGTCTGAGACACACAGCTGATTGCCTGACTCCATACTGAGTGTGAGGTAATGCCTCTATCCACTGATCAAGAAGAAACCTAGAAACCAGAGAGCTGCTTTTTCAGCAGAGTTGAGTCGGTGTTTTCATTTTCAACATGCTTTGCACTAAGCATCACTAAAGCCCTTTCACTAATTCTGATCTTGTGATTTCTGCCATTGGCAAGTAGAAGCAGAACCCAGCAGAGCAAAGTGATGTAGCATTAGGGTATTGTTTCAAAAGCAACATCTAAATGTGACGGCTGCTCCATTGTCTGGCTCTTTAAACCCAGTTGAGGATTTTCCTTATGGGACACTGCTCTAGCAAAATAAATAAATGGGCTGTAGTCTAAACTCCAAAGCCCTCTATAAGATGTTATTGTGTTCCAGGCTCAGCAAGAATAGAAGAGACATCACATTACGGCAGACGTACACTACTGCACTTTTGGAAAGATCAAAGCTTGCCTTGTCTGCACTAACTTTGGACAGACACAAGATGGCTTGAGCCAGCATGGTCTAAATACAGGAGGGGGAAATGTCATCAACATCCTATAGGCTAGTTTAAATTGCAATGCTTTTTATTGCCTCACTGACTGGAAAGCCTGAAAAGCAGCAGCTGGTAAGTACCTCAGTGGTGGGGGGAAACTGCAAATGGAGGAGGAAGCACCAGAGAAAGGTTTATACCTCTAGGGGACTCTGGAAAGCAGGGAGAGCAAAGAGTCCCCATGTTCAGGTTGAAATGCTTTAAAAAGGACATGTTCCCCACATTATCTACACATCAGCCTCAAAGCCAAATACTCCGCCAAATCTTGACCATTATTCTTACAAAATGGCACAGCCTGGGTAGAGGCAGTTCAATCCAAGTGAAGCAGCCTAAGGCCAGATACTCTCCCATGGAAATCTCTGAGTAGGTCACTGGTCCTTTCTCCCCATTACCTCCAAACAATGTCTACATACATTGAGTTGAGAAGGCTGATGTCTCCCTCACCTCCAGCTACTAGCTCAGACAACATGTGTGTAACAGGCTGGACACGCTGCCAAAGCCTGCACTGAATGGGTCTCAGTGTCCTTTAAAATGTCACAATTCAACTTTCACAAGCAATCCTTAACTTCTGGATTGCCTCAGCTTGAGGATAGTGCCTTGGGACACAGAGGTGTTTCAAAAGCTCGGCACACACACCCCCTGGCCAGACATTTCTCCCCTGAAGGGATTGCCCCTGTGCCTGCTGGGCCACAGTGCTCCCACAAGAGCTGCAGCCCCAGGACAGTCGGTGCCCAGCATGATGGGAAGGTCACAGTCCCAGGCTGAGGAGTGGGGGGCTGTCAGAGGACTCTGGGCTGGCTACCCAGCTACAGGCAGGGAGCAAGGTGGACCTGGAGAGGGTTCTGGAGCTGCCAGCTTTCCCACAGGAAACCTTGGCTGCATTTTCTGCTGTGCTCCATGACGCTGTTTGGGCTGTAAATCTGGATGCTAATGCAGAAGCAGCATGTGGTCCTATACAGAGGAGGAACTAAGCCTCTTCTTCCTCATTAGGGACAGTAATGCCTCTGGAAAGTCAAGCACAAGATGACTGTGGTTTGGTCAAAGACACTGAGTAGCTAAGCAGGGCATATGACTTAACCCTCACTTCTCCTTTGGCCTCTGATCTGTTTCACTGAGGGTCAGGGTCTGATCACACACAGACTTACCGTGCCAGTCCCGCCTCTCTGGGCAGCTAATGCGGGTAGCTGACACATGAGGTCTGGTTGCATCACATGTCTTCAGTGGATGGATTCCTTTCAAAACAACTGGTTACACTAGCTCAAAAATGCATGTAGCACAGTGTATCCTTCCAAAGCATGAGATCTTACTGCTGACCTGCTGCTCTCTGGTGAATACTTATGAAACACCAAATGTGTTTCTCATGCAGCTTTACATAATCAGTCACGGACCTTTCAACTGAAACATACTGTACCTTCCACATTGCAGTTATCCTGCCATAGCCAAGAGGTAATATTTCATCCAGCTCAACACAACAAACATCCCTGGTGTTCTTTAATGTGTAACTGCAGCCAAAGATAGAACCAAGTTATTTGCAGAACAGTGAGAACAGTGATAATTGTTATTATTATATATATTATTTCTCCTGTAGCATTTCCCTGCTCTGCTCTGCACTGGGGCGGCCTCACCTTGAGACCCGTTTGCAGTTTTGGGCACCGCAATATAAGAAAAATAGAAAGCTGTTAGAGAATGTCCAAAGA
>VZRX01001050.1:0-48822 GCA_013398075.1 Notiomystis cincta
CCGGTCCCACATCAAGTTCAATACCACATGCAAATACTGCAAGTGGTTGCTCAAAATATTGTCTCCTTAGGTGTTTGTAGTGCTGAGAAATCTATGGCACAGAGAGAGTGAGGAAAGCTGTTAGCCCTGAGTAAAGGCACAAAGAATGTGAGTTGCATCGAGGGTGTGGCTGTTGGGGGTTTCTTCAGATTCAGCCATCTCCTGCCATTTGCCTCCAAAGCGGACACAGATGGGAATGATAAGACATTGCAACACTGTGATTCTTCTGAAAAACTACAGCAACCAGTCCTTATATAGGCTAGCAAATATAAAATAAGTCAGCCTTCCCTTATATCCACTCTTTGTTTTTCAGTATTGAGGTGTCTCTACCTTAAGTGACTTTTCTATATTAATTGCTGTATGTTACTCAAATTAAAACCAAGATACACAGAGGCTGACTATACAAGTAACTGTACAGGGCCATTCTCCAGTATGAAATGAACTGTCACAGAGTAGATTGTATCCATCGAAATGTTAAAGTCTCTCGGCCTATGGACTGATGTAGTTGCATCCACACTATCTGTAAGGAGCACTCCTTGCCTTCTGCTGCCTCTCAAACTATATGTGGGAGAGTGCTAGCCAGTAGCCTGGGACTGTTTGTATAAATGAATAATGCAGATGATCTAGCACAATGTGCAGGGAACACTCCCTGCACAACTGACTATTTCCCAATATTTTGAAGTCAGCAGTTCTGTTTCTTACTCATCTCAGAGCACACAGATTCTATAACTAAAGTATCTGAGTAGGTGAATTTTCTTTTATAGCCAAAAAAAGCAGAGATGATCATCAGTTCTTTTCTCCCAGCCCTGTTAGCGAGTATCCTAATGTTTATAGATACTTCCTTTCTTGTTCCTTATCTGTGATCCCAGAGATATGCCACTGAAATCATTACCTTGCATATTTTCCACAGGAAAACTAAGCCAAATAGCAAAGCTGTCACTGAAGAGAAGGGGAAAAGCATTTTTCTGTCATGTGCTTTGAGGTTTTATCCCTGAAGGGTTTTAACCACAGAGTAGATGATCATTTTTATTTAACGCAAAATATGTCACAATGCTTTATAAAAAATTCTATCATGTTTTATTCAGCACTGCATAGCTAAATAATAAAGACATATGTGGCCAAGTCTGGTCAATTCAATATGATTAATGTGACCTAAATCCCAGAGATACTGCAACTGCACTGAAACAAATCCCACAGGACATGGACAGGTAACCAGCTGACTTTTTTTGCTTTATCATACCTTTTATTTTCAAAATCTTTCTCAGGTAAAAGTTTTCTGCAGCATGTTGGAGACCATTAACAAATGTGACTGAGCAGAAGAGCAGGTTCTGGAAATCAGAGATGTCAGGAAGTGCCTGACTTTCTAGCAATGGCATCTTTCTTTCCTCAGGAGGAGGAGCCAATGTAAATGCCTCTGAGGAAGGCCTTAAGGCAGTTTGGCCAACATAGCAAAGTACAGTGTTGAAGACTGAGATTTGGATAAGTAACTTGGTGTTGGAGGATTGGATTTGTGAAGTAAAACAGCTGCAACATAAGCCCTGTCATCGTCACTGCATGTGTTTCTGGGCATTATAGTTCAGATTGCCTCTTGTGATCCTGTGGACTGAATGCCCACTATTCACTGGGGTATGATACACATGCCCCTGGAGCACAGCTTTCATCTTTGTTCCTTTTGGAAGAAACACAGCCCATGGCATGAGGAGGATCAGCCTCGGAACCGCATTCCTGATCCATACCAAAATGCTTTTACAAATGCTTACCCACAATCTGTGGTTTCTAGAAAAAAGAGAAACAGTAAAATATTTTAGTTCCTGCAGAAGTAGGAATTTTAATGTTTAGAAGGCAAGACAAGACCTAGAGCTTCAGTCTTTGAAGTTTGCAAACTGGGCTGACCCCAAACCCAGAGCATAAACAGACCCAGTCTTTCATGGGTTACCTAGAAAACCACTCGATTTGAAAATGGCAATGGGATGAGAATGCCAAGCACTTCCCATTACCCAGTGATACTGCAAGATAAACAAGGTGAAGTAAACCCAGAGGTAACACAACACATCCATAGGACCTGTAATGAAAAGAATAGGCTAAAAGCAGCCAGGCAGCTCTTCAGGGAGCCATTCCAGTGGTGCACACCAGCAGGCAGGCAGGCAGGGTGCGAACCAGGGCTGGCCACTGCATCCACAGAAATCAGGTGCTGCTACTCAATTAGGACAAAGTTAGTTAGTCCACAAACCAGATAATCAAGGGCTGACATCATGTTTTAGGTGCTGTCAAAACATGGCTACAAAAAGGGATTGTGAGGGGCCACCTGAATGCTCTGAGCTTTTTCTTCCTTCCTATTTATAGCATGGTCCCCAACACACCTCAGGATATCTGTTTGATCTCAGCTCTCTGGTATTTACTTTTTGAGCTCCCAACAGCTTTGATGGCAGTACTCCCTTTCTGTTCAGACAGATGAGCAATTCTTCGGGCATTTCAGTAAACCTTCCAGAGGTAATTAAGATATAGCTGTCTCCGTAGCTTCCTCTCCTCCAAACTCAGAGTCAGTCCTTAAAATCCTCATGCAACTTGACAGCAAGAGGATGTGAACCTCTAATCAATTCCGTGTGCACACTCCCACCTCCATCAGATTCCCAGCTACCAGTGTGTGACATCCTGCACTGCTGGCAAGAACACAATATCCTAGTGTAATAGAAAGCATACCATAAAAGAGCCCAGGGATATATGAGGATAAAGAGACCTGCCTCCTGCCAATTTTTTTTTTCTGAAATGGGTAAGATTGGATAGGTTACTTCATATTCTCTATCATCCCATCTTCATAAGCAGTTCCCCAAACTACAAGCTCCTCATCATTTGATTTCATGCATTACTTCCTTTCCCAGCCACTTCTGCAGAACTAGAGACCCAATTGATTTAAAAAATAAGACTCAGTGCAAGAGCATTAACTTTTCCAGACCTGCTTCCTTCCTGACCTCACTGCTTATTTGACTGTAAAACAACTGATGCTGCAGTTTTCAAAGAGGCGAGTGTGGACCACAATTTCTATTCCCAGTCTGTGGGAGTGGGAAAGTGACTTCGGCATAAATACATGCAATTTGATACTTTAAATATATTTTTAACCAGCTCCTTTTCCTTTAAGCCTAATTTCCTCTGAAGATAGAAATTTATCACCAATGACTCAAGCTTCCTCAAGGTTTTATCAATTTAAACTTCAGTAATATTCTTCCCTCATGGGTTCATGCTACATTGCCTAGCACTTGCTCATGCAAACCAATACTTTGGCTTTTCTGGCTTATGTGCGTGACTGCTTTTTCATTATGTGCCTTGCCCAATCTATTAATTTGAGACAAAGGTCTTGTGGGAATTCATAAGTCTGCAAATGGCAGAGCTGTTTACAATCTTGCCTGTTTTCTATATGGTTGCAGAATATAGAAATGCTTTTTTTATATGGAGCAGGCAACAAATGCCTGGACCTCCCAGCAGTGGAACTACTGAAGACTGTTTTTCTACAGATGATTTTGCTTTCTCCCTTTGTTGCCTGTAATCTGCAGTACACTCCTGTGCCCTTCAACACCAGCTGGATTAGAGTCAGCTGGTATGGAGATGTATCCATGGTAATTGGCCACATGGGCTGATGGTGATACAACAGATAGCTGCTGAGGCTGCAGCATCTCCTCTTTACCCACCACCTAATTTCACAAGCCTTGGGAGGTCCTCTCTCCTCAGTGGAATTTAGTTAAAATTAGTTAACAGGGATGGGGATCAATAGATGGAATGATTGCCTTAATCTTTCTTCCAAACTGAAAAGTTTGGAGCTGCCAAGAAGCTGTGATTTTGCAACTTGAAACAATTGCAATGTGTCCTTGATGTCCTTTCTAGCGCCTCAGGAATAATGACAGGTTTAGAGAGTGCAACTCTTGTGATCTTATTTGAATTGGAGCACACTGCAGTGCATCTGAACAGTTCTCTCCAGGCCTTTTTTTTTTTTTTTGTAAGTTTAAAGAGACTGTATCAGGACATCAGTGTGGTCCAAGATTACCAGAGTTGTTACGGCTCATGGCAAAGGCATATGTGCTCCATGATTCCGATGTTTGTCATTCACAGATCAGCTCCTGACCTTTGTTTTTATCTCTGCATCTCACCCTGAAGCTAACATAAAGTGCAACAGAAGCCAGGTCTACTTGAGCAACCCCGCACAGAAGTCAGAGGGCTTCCTTGGAGAGCTGGCTGCTGGTTTACAAGGACTTCCCTCAGGAAAGGAAAATAAGGAGGTTGTGTTTCTTTTGCAATTTCTCAAAAACCACAAGACTGATCACAAGTGAACATCAGTCTTATCTGAGTATGGAGAAGGAAGTAAGGGGAAATAAGAATTACAATGAAAAATCTCAAAAACACAAGTGGGAGCCTGTCACTGCCTTTCAGGGACACCTATGCAGCTTACCAGTGCAGAAAGGGAAAAAAGTCTGTCCCAAAGTAGGTAAATTTCTATGTGTGGCCTGAAAAATTAGATGCTGAAGTAGGAGCTAGAGCTTCAAAAGCTGGAAGTCTGTGTAAGACCAACCTTCCCTATGTAAAATGGAGATAACAAGTAGCACAAATACTCAAACAATTTTTAAGAATAACAACTTAATAAGCACATGGTGCTTTACATCCAGGGAGGGCTTCAGGAATGCTAAGTATTCTTAAAGTCTTGACCTTTCACAATACTTTTGGTATATGCAAGGGGGTGTTTTCTGTTTCAGGAACCAGTTGCACTCTCACTTCTTAAGTGAAGCTTCTTCTCTGAAATAGAAAGATGTCCAAATTGATGAGATACAGAATTGGCATTGCTACTCTGTTCCCTCTTAATTATTGGTGTGGTGAGTAGAGCAGTATAAATCAAGCCAGTCCAGCAAGGAGATCTTACTGCAGGCTGGTTAGCCTCTACATTAATATGAACATCTGATACATAATTTTCTAGGAGGGATTAAAACAAGGGTAAAACCTTGGGGGAGGCCACTTGTTTGTATGTATGGGGCAAAGTGGGGGGGAACAGAGGCCATGAGTAGCAAATTCCATGGCTTCAACAAGTATAGATTCTTCAACCCTCCCTTTTTTGCCTGTGATATGGAGCCCCCTCAGACTTACTTGGAGCCCAGTGTCAAAGAGGGCAATGAACTCAGGTGGGGTTTGCTGCGTAGTGGTTGCATATGTGCCTCTAGGCAGGTCCAAAGCACACAAAATATTCACTGCTATTGGTAATCAGAGTGGAACGATGTATTTGCTTACTTTCCATTTTAAAACAAAAAATTCAGCCTGAGTATTTTAAATAGCAGCATTTCTCTAGAAAAGGCATTTGTTTACTTTAGTGCCTGTAAAATTCGTCAGAACAAGAGTATGGGAAATAGAAAGCCTCGTGTTATTCACAGAACAAGTACAACAAGTTCTGCAAGTTCTCTTCCAGTGTTTCACCAATTCACTCTACTCAAAGCTGGCAGATTAGACTTCATAGCCAACACAGTACAGAGATTTTCTATAGTTATGAATTAAATACTGCAGTGTGTTTATAAATCTAGGCCTAACACACATAACCACCTCCCACCTAAATAGCAATGGCATTGCTAACAGGCACCAGTTTTGCTGGAGACAGGGCCAGGACGTTGAGAAACTTGCTCTGCTGACACTCGGCCCAGAAGAGCAGAAGTCACTGGCCATCTCCTGCAGGCCCATAGCCCACACTCTGCAGGAACCTTATTTTACCAAAGCTATGCTTTTCCCCTGAGTGCCCAGCTTTGTTGGGAAGGACATCACCATAGGATGTGGTGATGTATGTGAGCAATTTATAAAGGAGTTCAAGTTCATTGAGGGTTGTTAGACACTGGGGTACAAACACAGTCGTTGGCTCAGGAGAGGTATAACACCACAGCAGCAACTGGGATTGTTTGGGATGGAGAAAGAGAGGTGTCATGGAAACATTGATTTTGGTTTGACACAGTACAGCCTCTCTCCCCTTAATTAAGCAAGCAGAAATGTAAGTCCTTAGGCACCATTCTCCAGCTTTTAAGGCATTTATATATACAGAACACCTCTTCTCCTTCCCCTGGGGAGTGAACAACCTTTATCTACCACCACTGGAGCTATTTTTAAACAGCAGAGAAGGCTTTTCCATAGTGTCAACTCAGGAGCTGCTTTCTCTCTGGTTGCATGGAATGGGACACACATATTCTGTCCAGCTACTAAAAATACTTGTGGAGTGCTGGATGTATAGAAATTGACAGAGCTCTGAGATATCCATAGAGGTGGGTGATAATTTGTGTTTAGTTCCCCTGATTTGGCTCTGATACCAGGCTGCTGCTCATGTGATTCTGACTGTTGACTTTATTCCTACATGACACAAAACTACCCAGGATCTGTGTGGGATCACATCGATCCAGAGGTACAGGAGGGGAAGAGACAGTATTTGGCCCTAATACTTCAGGGAAAGGCTCTAAATCTTGACCATGTGTTAAATAACACTTCATTTCACTTGGAGCTTCCCAAGGCATTACTCACGGAGGAGGGACCTGCTCACCATGAGTAAAGCCTTTGGAATCCTGCCTCTAGTGTGGAACACTATGGTGGCAATGCTGAGTATGTAAATCTCTGCTTTGTACCATATGTGCATGACATTAGGAAAACACTGCATAACAAAGAGCAAAATAAGGAAAGCATGTTCAACACCTCAGTCTACATTCAAGCTGTTGATTTACAGGGCCAAGGGACAAGCCCTGTAGGTTCTTAAGTTGCAACAAATTGCAGGAACAAGATGTTGACAAGTTATCTAAGGAATGTGGTCCTCTAAGAACCTGTCCATAAGTCCATCCTTCTGCAGAGGCATTGCAGCTTTGGACAGCACTAAGAAAAGAAACCAGCCTCCATAGGCACATAATATGGCTTCCAGAGACTCTAGAGAAGTCTCACATAAGAGTAGTATACTCAGGACCATGAACATTTGTGGTTTGACCTTCCTTAATCTCAAGCAGCAGATTCCTCAGAATAATTTACAATAACAGAGAAGGAAAGATGACAGCATTTGATCTTTTGGTTTGCTGTGGAAAAGCAGAGCATATGGCAACACAGAAAGCACATTTTCTGCTCTGCCTGTCTGCTAGTACCACTATAAGAAATCAAATTCATCAAATTATAGCCTCGTGAATCATATTTTTAACTGATTTTCCAGGGGAGGTAGAAAGGGAAGGAGAAGGAATGGAGTTTGTTTCAAGTTTGTGTGTCCTCATCACATAAAAAAAGAAAAAGAGGGAAAAAACCTTTTAGCTATTTTTGCTGTAACAGAATGGTGTTCAATGACTGCACAGCAACGACACAGTTAAGTATTAAAATTATCTCATCTCATACATCACAAAAATACACATAGGTTCTTTGACTGCTTTAGTTTCATATATGGCTTGCAATCTACAATCCACAATGAGATGTGAGAATGTGGTTAAGAGTGGAGAAATGAATAAAAAAACCCAAACATGTTATTCTAATGAACTAAATCTGCAGTCTACACCATATTATCTCACCAATTTCACTTGAAATTAAACAACATTCAGTCTGAATATCTGCTCAGTTCCTGTCCTACACAGAGGTGTCAACAAGAGGGCACAAACTGATTTTTATGATGTGAATCAAGTCTGTTGGAAACTATTACTTCTTAAGTTTCAGCAGTGGGTTGGCCTGATAGATGGTATAAAATAAAGACTATCCCTGCCCTAGGGGGTTGCAGTCTAAAAAAAGACCAAAGGAAAGTATTTGTCTCTTGCAAAGTGATTTATTCAATTGGTTCTTTGAGTTTATAGTCTGCTTTGAAGGTGGGCACATTTGTCATGTAAATTTTAGTTTCTGCGAGAATCACAGAATAGGCCATGCTGATGTATGCTGATTCCAGAAATTGTGTTTGGTTAAAAAATAATAAAAAAATTATTTTCTGTCTGTTCAGACATTTTGAAGTTGAAATGATTTAATTTATTGGCTAAGAATATGTTTTATTTCTAGACTTCTTTGAATAATGTGGCTAAAGAAAACATCTTATGGACAAAATGTGTCACTTCCAGAAGTGATTCTTTTTACATTTTTGTTTTATGGCAAAATTCCAGGGAAAAAATATTTTGAAGGAAAAATATTCCAAACTTGAAAGGTGCCAAACAGCCTGATGTTCAGTAAACTCTGCCACAATAAATATGACTAACAATTTCAAGAAAGAGGGATCATTGTGAAAAAACCCCCAGCAAAGCAAAGGGCTGGACTAATTGTTGGATCAGGTAATCTGCAGGACTCTGATTTAGTGTTCGAGGTCGTAATTGGGTCCCTGCTTTGGTCACTGGAAATGAATGCAGCTGGACTTGGCTGGTTACTCTGTCAGACATTTGCTGAAGGATGCACTGAGTGCTCTTGTTAGCAGTTTGTTGCTGTTCAGGCTTAAGTCAATGTAAATTGTTGCTGAGCTTAAGTCTTGCTGTCAGTAACACCAAAAGTGGCAAAGGTTCTTAGGTAAAGAAATAGAATTTCCTGTCCTTTGCCAGAGGCCTTTCTGAAGCACAACAGCATGAATGCATGTTAGATAATCTACAATTCAGAATGCTTCCTACACAGAAGAGGCAAAAAAAGTAACATGGCTTAGTAGAGACTGCAGGCTTTGTGTCCTAAGCCTGGTGCCCCAGTGCGTGTCTCTGCTCTGTATCCTTCAGCAAAGGGCATAACCTCTGACCCTGCACTTCACTTTCTTTAGATAGTGGTATCTACCCTCTTTTTGAAAATTTTTCTAAATATACATGTAAGATAGGTTGGATCATTACAGAGCAAGCATACAAACAAATACACACACACCCAGACAAGCCATAGTGATGCATAAAATGCAGACACTCCCATGCAGAGAAATGTACCGATGACCTTAGGCTAATGACTGGAGTCTGGGTGGTACTGCTGGCATTCACAGAGCACACACTCAAATAGCTCTGCAGGTCTGCGCAGGCAGCCAGAGAGCCCTTTTGCATGAGGCTGGCTAGCATGGATGCTCCCAGGCATGCTGAGCCATTTGGGGTAGCTGGCAGCTGCTGGGATGCTGCAGGGCAGACAGCTCTGCCAGGTCTCCTCTAGCCTCAGAGGGCAGAGCTTATGGGCAAAAGTAAGGAAAGAGGAGAGCAGTTCCCACTTTCTAGAGAGTTGGGGGGTTATTTGTTTATTTATCGAAGGTGCTGTTTCATTTAAAGCCCACATGTATTTATCAGGAGCCCTGCTAGATTGAATGTGGTGCAGTTGGTGGCAAAGTCTCAGAAGTGTCTCATTCAACGCTTCCCACAGTGGCAAAAGGCCTGGCCTCTCCTGTGTAGTTTAAAATTCCTGTGTTTGGAAATGCTGAAAGGAAAAGCCTGGGGAGGAGCAAAAAAAGAAAAGGAAAATCAGTTGTGGAGAATTTCTAGCTCCCCAATTTTAAGTGCAATTTTGAAGCAATCAGAAATAGTTCATTCTAGATGGGCCCACGCTTTGTAATTTTTGAACTTCCAGAGCCCTTCCATAGGATATCAGGTTATTATTTTACCAGAAACAAATTTCACAGGTATATAATATTTTCAGTACACAGCACTGCAGCTCACTCTGCTGAGAGGTTAAGCCAAGCAATAACTCCTTCACTGTAAGCTTCAAGTCTTACAGCAACTCATGTGTGATTCACAACTGTGTCTCATTCCATGTATTGTTTGTTAGATCACTTACAAACTTGTGAAGTGAAACTGTTGTTCCTTCAAAGAAAAAGCTCTAGTGATGCTCCTGCTCTCTATGAATGGAACCTTTCCTCCAAACTTAGTGCAGGGTTCCTGTCCAGTCTGGAGCAGGGTGGTTTCAAGCTGTCCTTGCCAAGCCCATTAACACAGGCTGAACAGCACCAGTCAAATGACTGCATTCTCAGTGTTCTGGTTAGGATCATAAGCTAAAATGTACTCCATCCCAGGAGGAAGAGGCTTACCATACATTGCTCTCCTTAATCTAAGATCTTGCCCAGATACAAGTTCAGTCACATGTGAACAGCACTGCTAGTGCACCAAAAGAGTATGTGAATCTTTGGACCCATCCTACCTCATAAACAGGTTCAGGAGTTATTCAGAAGCTGTTTATAGCAGTTCTGTACAATCAAACCAAAACCAAAAGCACCCAAACAACCATTGATGCCTGAACTCAAGCACCTCAGCATGCTTTTGGCTGTTCCATAACCAAGCAAATGATTCTAATGTCTCATTGTATGTATTCAAACAGGAAGCGACTCTGCAAGCTCCCAGGTTGCATTTGACCCTGAATAAAACTGCTGCTTTAACAGGCAATGCAATCCTAGCTGTATTCAGAGGAGTCTTGAAGTGTTTCATATGCAGGCAAATAACTTTATCACCCTTGATTTGCTTTATTGCTTTGTCTTTCAACACATTAGATGTTATGGGATCTTCCTAAGTTTCTGCCCCAGCAGCACCTCCTTCCCTGCTACTACTAACCCTTCAGGCACTGCTTCTAGTTTGGTGACTGCTAGTTCCCAAAAATAAAAGATCCTTTTAACCTGGCTTCTGAGATGGAACAGTCTTGTTGGATATTAGACAGTCCCCTCAGAGAGAGATTAAATGTTTTGTAGTGAAAGAGATTTCCACTGAACTTCTCATCCTCTTCAAACCAAAGAAAAGAAAAATAAATAGATTTAAATAATGTGTTGGATTAGTACGGGATTTCTACATATTTCTTCAATGAAACAGATGTATAGGAAATAGGTTTATTTAGTTCATCTGTTCTTGGAACTACTCCTTTTCCTACTCTCAAGATAGTAATGGATTTTGTAGATTTGTCAGAATTGCTCAACAAATGTTTGTAATAGTTAAGACACATTCCACTTCCAAAAGCTCTTTGAGGCAAAGGCTGCTCTTCATTTTTTGCTGCTTGATGCTCTGTATTTGACCAGCATGACTCAGCGCAGGAACACGATTTCTATTCCCTGAAAGAATGACTCAGTTTTACATACGAGAACAGTGCCTGAAGAGCACACAGCACATCACACAGAGAAAAAGATAAGGGAAAGAGAATCCTCTAAGAGCCTGCTTTAGAGATATTAAACGTGCTCTGTAGATATTATTGGCTTTTTCTATATAGGAATATAAATTGTTATGATTTTTAAGGAAAAAAAGTAACCAAATTCACCAACAGTTCTTATACTCACCTTGGCACAAAATAATTCCTATTCTTTTTGTTTTGGTTTGGTTTATTTGTTTGCTTGTTTGTTTTGTTTTGGTTTGGTTTTGTTTGTTTGGTTTGATTTAGGTTTTTTGTTGTTGTTGTTTGTTTTTTTATTGTAAATGCACTTAATGAATAGATTAGCATTTACGTCTGGAGAAATATAACTCCCCTCAAGTATTCCTGAGTACAGATGTGATAACTAGCCAAGTTGCTTGATGCACTATTAGAAGAAATCAGATGGTGACCGCAGTACAAAGAGCATAAGGAGAAAGTGCACACACATTATCTTGCAAGAAGTCAAATAAAATGGACTTAACAAACACGCTTGCCAAAAACGAAAGCAAACATTCTCAAATGACATCAGCCCCAATACTAAGACCACGAACTTCAAGAGATGGGAGGACTGTAGCAACCTTCAGTGTACAGAGGCTTTCCCCACTAAACATCTTGACAGAGAATGTGCTCTTAAAATATCTCACGAGGGGCTTACAGCCTTTATGGAACACTCCAGAAAGCTTAACCATTCCCCAGCTTCTCACTCCAGAATAGATAGTTATGGAAGCATAGCTTTAAGTCTGTAGAAATGCTTGACTGACATCTGCTGTATTCTAATATTTTGGGTTTTATAGATGCTGGAAAATGAAGAGATGTGGAAAAAAAGGATTAAAGTTGATTTTTTTTTTCAGTCCAACGTGACTGTTATTAGGAGTTCTTAATTTTACTCTGTTCACTGCCTAGATATAGCCAGAGACCAAGGAAAAAGCCATCTGAGGAAGAAAACAAACAAAAAAGAAAACATAAAAGCCAGGCTGCCTTGAGTCAGAGCCCATGTCTCACAAACTTGCAGTAGCCTGCAGCACACTTTGACCACAGCACTCAGACATTCCAGGTGAAGAGCCCAGTGGCTAAAGAGCATGGCTATCAGGCAAAACATTTGGGCAACTGAACACCACATTCCCACTGTGGGCAAAATATTGTAGCTCATGTTGGTCAAAGTTTATGGGTGCCATGATGTTCTAGTTGCCTATACAGAATTGGCCTCTTGCCTTCCCAGAGCAAAATGTACCCATCTGTAGAGACAGATATTATTTCTTACCTCACAAGACTTCTGGGAACTTTTAAGGATGCTACTCGAGCCTTTTACCTGAAAAGAGAATCATTATAGTTCATTACCAGGCCTGAATTTTTAAAAAACAAAATAGAAGTCTCAGTCACTTGATTAAAAGGTGATTACATACCAGCACAGACCAATAATTTGCTTCCAAGAACCCAAGGCATATGATTTAGGAATGAAGAATTCTTATGACTCTTGCACAGGACTTGCCCTGCTCACCTCATTGAGGAAATTTAGTCCTTACTTGGCTTCTTGCTGAAAGGTTTGTGGTGAGGCAGCACATTTGTTGAGTGTTGGTGGTCTTGCTCTGAGCTGTACAGTTCCAGGACAACAGAGATACTTGCCTATCATGGCTTCTTCAGGAAGTCCAGCTTGAGGAAGGACAGCAGGCAAATGAGGTGCTGAGGTGTTCGGGGAGCTGAACCACAACCTGTGAGACCCAAAAGAGTTTTTCTTCTCAGGGTTTGAGCCCTGCAGAAGCACCTGTCACTTGCATGGCTGTTCAAAAACATTAATTCAAATGCTACAAACCACTAAAGCTTCCACATAAATGACTCTCAGATGGTACAAATTACATCTTGACTTAAGACAGTCTGTAGCATATGAAGACAAAATCCAGCTCCAAATCAATCCTTTTTTAGGTTGGCTATGCTGAATTTCCTTTAAGGAGTTTTGATCTCTAGAGCATTATTTCCTTACCTTTCTGGCAACCCTGAAGTTTTTCAGGGGTGTTCAGTATTCCAGGGTCGTGAAGCTCCTTTCTGAGGGCATCACCTGACAAGGGAATGATTTGTTTTGTATTCTGCTGTCTGGCATCCTTCTAGGAAGTTCGTCTGGCTCTGATGCAGGCTGCTGAGGTTGGGCTTTTTGCCCAATCATTGGACTGGTCATATTTTACTTACTATATGTTTATAAATAATAGTTTGGACAGCAGCTGTTCGAGTGTGAACCTGTGGTATTTTGTATCTTTGTATTAAGATGATCTGATTACTAAAACCAGTCACGCTATTTCTGAGTGACAAGAGTTTTAAATGTTTGTGGCTTGCAATACCAGATACAAATGTACCTGAGCAGACACAGGGAGGAAGGGGAGGAGTGAAAGGTACCTCAGTGCCTCACCCCTGGGACCTGGGGATGCTCCCTGTCATCTTCCACACAGAGGCTTTTTCATCTCCTGCAGAGAGTTCAATTAAGTTGTAAGACAACTACCAGGAACATTTTGTAGATGCCTTTCTGCTATTTCTTTCTCTAGTTCTCTGTGAAGGCCAGGTTTGGAGTGCAGACCATGCCAAGAAAGGTTCCCTGAGAAATATCACTGGATTATTTCTCAGTTCAAGCAGTCCCAAGCATGGAGTCCGATTGCCATGCATAGTTCAAAGTAGCTTTTTTGCAAGTAAAATTGCAATATGTGGCCATTTAGCTCTTGGCAATTTTCTACCACAGTACAGTAAAACTTTTTCTGTTAGCAGTTATTTGTACCAAAAGTATTTCTTTTCTCTCTTAGGCATCTTTATACTTGCAGCATTAGGGAATGCCACCAGAATAAACACTGCTTTATAAGCCTGTGGAGTTTATGATATGGTTGGGAGCTGGGAAAAATGCTTTGTCTGTGCCTTGCCAACTCTGTGGTAGCGCAAAGCAGAAGTCAGACATCAAAACATTAACTGAGAGAATGCAAAACAGACTTGACACTATTTCACACTTATCAGAGGCTTACTGAAATTTGGAGAGGTAAATATATTTATAACTGCTTTCAGAAGTATCTACACTGAATTGTGCACAAGTACTTAGTGCTTTCAATGCTTAAAACTAAAGGAAAGCAATAGCTCCATAGATATAATTCAGAACTAAACATTGCCATCTTTGCTGTTATGAGAGATTACGTCACTACCTACCAAGTATTGTATATGTCATGATGAATTTAAGTGGCTGATTCTTGCTATCTCCAACCTAACCTCAGTAATTTACAGTTACATTAGACAGGATTGCAGATTTCACCTGACACCTAATTCCTACATCACTGAAGCATATTGAACACCAGGGAGGAATTCCCTATGGAGGAGCAACTCACCCCAAAATAGCCTTATCACGAAGCAGAACTTGAGCACTGGGAACAGCATCTTACCCTAATCTACCATCCACACAGCATCTCTGTAGCAGTGATGAATTCTGTAACCGTGTTTTGACCATTATGACCGTGGAGAGGTCAGAGGAGCAGCCACAGCATCTTGTTCCATGTGAAATAAAGAGCAGAGACTTATAATGGAGCTTATAATCATCTGCAAGGGGCTGTTTGGGACAAACCAAACCAAAAACCTGACCATTGCTTGATGGTTGTTTTGAATGGATTTCTTTTCTTTTGAAAGAAAACACTGCAGAATGACTTTTTGTCCTCTAGAGTTGGGACAGTACTCTACTAGGTAGGTTAAAAATGGAATTCCACCATCAGTCTTGAATATATTGTGATGTATTTCTGCAAGGAGAATAAAGACAATTCTACTTAAAAAAAACCCCAAACCCTTGAATTATGTGAATTATGCCCCTGCTCAGTACAGCTATGTATGTATTTTATTACAAGCACACTCACACTTCAAAAAAATCTTAATGACCTGGGTATATTTTCGAGGTGATTTTCTTTTGTCTCTTTTTGTTCTGCTTATAATTTTCTCTCTCTGTGTATGTCCATGTTCAGATGTCATTGGAGCACTGTGTGTCTAAATTTTGGTGACTCCCTTGCTATGTGTGGAAAATAGCATTTTGCATGTAATCCTACTACTACTCATGCTACTGCAGCTTGGTCTCCTAAGGCAATGAGGTTACTGTAATTGTGCACTGTGTGTGCATGTTTATGTGTATGCATAACCTGACTCAGTCTCCTCCCAGTAACCTTCGATCCTGCTTCCAGTCAGTCCAACGTAACAAACACATGGCAGCTTCAGATACTTTCAGTTCCTCCAGCAAGGAAAGTAGGCCAGCACATAAAGAGGAGAAAATCCCCATCTGTCAGCTCCTCCACTGAGAAGGCTACAGCATGGTTGCCCTAGATGAGTCCAAAGAGTGAAATGTCCTGAATTCTAGTCCTGGGAAAATAATGGGATTTTGCGTCTAATGAGATAGCAGATAACACCACTGCAAGACAAAACCATAGGAAACCAGACTCCACCACCTCCACAGCTCTTGGCTGAGTTGGGCACCACCTAGATATGGGCTAAGGTTTAGGTTGCCTCTTGAAACATGGTCACCACCACCTTCCTCATTCAGGGGACCCCTAACTCAATTTTTACATCACTGAAGTCTACTGGACATTCAAGAAAGGTTTCCTGCATCCCTGAAGATGTGTAGCCCTCCTGCAGGCACAAGGGCCACCACACTTTACAGATTAACCTCTGATGGTACATGCTATTTTCTTTGCTCTTTATTTAAGGAGCTCATTAATTTGCTACCTCTGCAATGACTGATAATTACAGCATATTCCAAGCTATGCCTGTGGATTCAGAGATAGAGGAGGAGAGAGGAGAGCTCCTTGACCCAGTCTGCCTTAGCTGGTGATAGCTATTAATACAAATAGCTCACCTGGGGTGCTCAGCTCTTTGTGCAGTCCAGGGAATTGACACATTATCAAGACTTCAGAGGCCCTGTGTACAAGCCAGTGAAACATCATTTTTCCAATTCTCTAATCAGTTTGCAAGAGCACACATTCTTTTGTGCTGTTGGGCCGCTCCACCCGTGGTCAGAGGCCACGTTGGCTGCTCAGCAGCACAGCTGATCCATCAGCAGGCAGACAAAGCTGGGAAAAGAGCATGCACGTCCTGCCAACTCATCGAGCAGCATTACTTCCTCATACACAACGGGCTGCAGATTGCTGTCTTTCTAAAATGATGGTTAGAGTTGGACCAGCAAACGTAGCCTTCCATACTGTTTGTTTTCCTTGTGGGAATGCCTTTTTCCTTTAATAGCAATGCCTTCATAAAGCCAGTAGGAAATGTTCTGGGCTTTGTAAATCATAAGCTATCTCAAATGGGAAAGGACCCATAAGGATCATTCAGCCCAATTCCCTGCTCCTCATAGGACTACCTAACACTAAAATATATGACAGCATCATCTGGACACGATTTGAACTCTGTCAGGCTCAGTGCCACAACCACTTCCCTGGGGAGTCTGCTCCAGCACCGAACCATCTTCTCAGTGAAGAACCTTTTCCTAGTGTTCAATCTGAACTTCCCCTGATGCAGCTTCCTTCTCTCTCCTCATGTCCTCTCACTGGTCACTAGAGGAAGAAGGTCAGCACCTCCCTCCCCATTGTCTCTTGAGAAAGTCATAGACTCCAATGAGGTCTCCACTCTGCCTTCTCAAAGCTGAACAAGCTCAGTGACAGCTGCTCACTTAACCTTGGCAATGCCTCCAGCCTTTGTGAGCCATCATCTTCATCAGTGTTTGCTTTGACTTCCAGAGGCAAGTACCTATTGTACAAGGGATGAGTGGAGACTAAATACTGCTTTATGATAAGCATAACTTGTGGTTTTTGTGAACAAGAGATATGAAAATTAGATAATCAAACAGCACACAAAATAATGCCTTAGTCAAATTTCAAATGAGTATTTCTGCCAAAGACCATGTCAGAGATCAGGAAGAGAGAGGTTGCTTCTTGATAGAGGCTAAGCCAGAGGCCAAGGGTGATCCCAGTGCAAGCAGTGCCATCACCACCTAGGGTCCCATCCCACAGGGCGAAAATAATACGGTTCAGTAACAATCCCTTACAGGGCAAGGTAAAACATCAGCTCCAGAGGACATTTCAGAAGGAGCAGGGGCAGAGCTAGAGGTCTGACAAGATGAACAGCTAGTGACAGCACTGAGTGCAAGCATGCCCACACTGCAGGTCAGACAAGACCAAAGGCTCAGAACTGCACCTGAATTGACCTTCTGAGTCCACTGGCAGAGGGTGTGGGAGAGGCCCAGGTGAATCTGATCTGGGCTATTAAGGTCTAATAGTGCCCTAAGGGCACTGAGAAGAACTTGAAATTTTACCCATAGTCAGGTATGAAGAAACCAACTTTAGCTGTTCATGCAGTTTCTTCTCTGTGTGTGTGTGTCTGTCCTTCCAGCCCCTCAGAAGAGGCTTCCACAAAACCTTCTCTGGTCCAAGACTAACAGTATGTGGTGAAGTAATCACAGTGTGTGCCTGCACCCAGGAGAAGCCACTACCAATACAATGGGTGGAGCCACGGACAGTGACATCAGCTGAGAAAGAATGAGTCACAGGTGATGGATCACCACTCAGCACTGGGAACCACCTGCAGGACAAAGGCAAATCTGTGGCTGATAAATGAAATGCTTTTTTGTTTCTAGGTCAGCAAAGCAGGTTTATTGCAAAGAGTACCTGCAGGGTAAAGTGGTATTGCTGTGAGGTTAAGAGCCAGAGCAGGAATGAACCTTTTGGCAATGTCATGTTTGTGTGATGATGAAGGGATTTTCTAACTCAGAACTTTGAATGACAAAACCATACATTTAATGGACTTAGTTTTTTCCCCCAGAATTAACCTCCGTGTTGGAAATTTGTTGCCACTATAGCTAATGGTACAAATATATTTGTATGAATGCAAACATTGGAAAAGCAGAGAAAAAAACTTTCCCCTTTCATCTGTTAGCACATTTCTAAAAAGATGCCATATAGAAAAACTGCAGAAGAAATTTACCATATTTTCTTTTTATGGCGTGGCACAGTGTCAGGTCATGCTGGCTTTGGCTGTAATCTTATCAACAGTATATCATCCTTTAGGAATCTCTGCTACTATTTCAGTTGGAGTACCTTTCTGGAAAAAGAGGTCTCTTGAGAAAGAAAAGCAGTTGTACAAGATGACCTAATAGTTGAATAATCTTTTCCCTTTAGGCAAAGCATGAAAAAACATGAAAGCTACCAAACAAGGTGATCAGAAATAACTGGAAATACATGTCCTGAAGGGTGGTACTTGATAGATCTCAAGATCTTACTACCAGTTATTTGCCCCTTCTAAAGCTGGGGGTCTTTGGAGATTGACACTTCTTTTTTCCTTTATTATCTTTCACACGCGCGCACACACACACACACACACACACACACACATTTAGAAACACATAGTGCCAGGATCTACACAGATATCTACTGCTGATGGAAAATAAATGGCGGTATAGGAGCACTAGAGACTCAAGAACTTTCCTATTCTTATGTGAGGGCATGTTATTGAGCCAACAGATGCTCCCTTCAGGTATCTGCCATACGTAAGTTGCACGAAGATGCACACATTAGACCCTATTTTGTTGAACATGTATTTCCTCAAGTTTTCTCTGCAGAACTAATTCAGCATAAAGACAGTGGACTGTAGAAAACAATACTTAGGACAATATTAATATGCATTTTGTTTAATGAGGCCTTGTTAGCTCACTGCCAAGTAATACCTAAGCAAATCATCATTCATTAGGGAAGCTTGAGTAACATTGTAAGGACCCAATTTGCTTAAAGAGTCTGAAGTTTCTGCTGGGCACATGTCCAGTGTTTCTGCAGATTTGCAGAAGCATAGAAAGAGTATTTTCCCCCTGAAGTTACTTTTGTATTCTTCTGCTTTTTAGGTGTGTATTTAAATACAGAAATGCACATGCACGTAATACCTGAGAAGTTACTTTCTTAATAAAAAGCAATCATAGGAGGTAGGTCAAATGCTGCTTCCATTTCCAAATGCATTGATTTCTGTGGGGGTTTAGTGACCTGCCAAAGACTAAAATTTGACTTCGTGTTCCCAGAAAGGGTTGTGGTTGGGAAATCTGAAACCATATAACCTTTGTGCATTCATTAAATGTGTAAGTAATAGAACTGCTGGTGTACAAAGTACTTTCGGACTATGCCCGTGAGACTGGCTGTCAGCCTTTTCGGAGAACAACCTTTCCTCTTTCCTTTCCTTGAACTTGAATGCAGAAAAAAATTACAAAATCCTCCTGAACAGGCTGACTAGAATATAGCATAGTGTTAGGGGGAATAAAATTCAGGCTTTTCTGTGGCAGATTAACAGCAAGTGATCTTGGTAGTTTGGGGTGTCAGATGGCTTGTGCCAGTTATTAGACACATTAGGGAGGGAGCAGAGCATCCTGCAGCTAAACCATATTGCATCAGGGAAACTGGCTGGCCTTAATGGGAGCAGATGGGCAGGCAGACTGGAGATGTCTGTAGAGGGACACCTGTGCTAGGGGACCACTGCACCACACCTGAGCCAAAGAGACTACAAGGATATCTCTGGAGAGTAGAACTGCAGGCTGGCTCCTAGTGGCTGCTGGAACATCAGGGAGGGAAGGTATATGGAGCTTTTAGGGAAAAGGAAGGATTTGTGACTCTAGGGAAAAGAACAAGGGAAGACAAAGGATAAATGTCACCTCAGTTGCCAGGATCAGCGGAGAGGCTGACAGCTCTCCAGTTTGGAAGTAAACAACTGACAATGTGCATTTGTTGCCCAGAAAACCAACCTTATCCTGGTCTGCAGCAACAGAAGCATGACCAGCAGATCAAGGGAGGTGATTCTTCCCTTCTGCTCTGTTCTCTTGAGACCCCCACCTGGAGTGCTGTGTCCAGAGTCACCAGCACAGGAAAGACATGGACCTGTTGGAATGAGTCCAGAGGAGGCCACAAAAATGATCAGAGGGCTGAAGCACTTCTACAAAAACAGGCTGAGAGAATTGGGGCAGTTCAAGCCTGGAGAACTGAAGGTTTCATGAAGACCTTATTGTGTCCTTCTAATACTTAAAAGGAGGCTTAGAAGAAAGATGAGGACAGATTTTTAGTAACAGGGCCCCTTGTGAGAAGACAAGATGTAATGGCTCTAAACTAAAAGACCATAAAGATTCAGATTAGATATAAGGAAAAATAAAATGGGATGAGTTTGGTGAAATACTTGTACAGGTTGACTGAGAGGTTGTAGATATCTCATTCCTGGAAAGATTCAAGATCAAATTGAACTGGGCTCTGAACACCTTGCAGGGTAAGAGTTTGGATCTGACAGGTCTTAATGAGTCTACAAAGCAGAATAACTTAAGACTCTTATAAAATAGGTGTTTAAGTAGCCTTGAAGTAATTTTAAAATTTACCTGACTTATGGTAAGACCTGAAGAGAACGTAAGAGAAAAGTTCTATCCCTGCTTTGGCCCACCATGAGATGCTTTAAAGGAGGTTATTCTTCCATGTGTAAAGAGAAAACTCTCAAAATAAGTCTTTAACTTGTCTCAAAAGTGTTCTAAAAAAACCTGAGAGCACCAAACCCAAGAGTAGCCTGAACATGGAGACCCTACACACAAGCATAGCACATCCTCATGGAGGGTCAGAAAAAGAACAGACAACGCTGTGTCTCAAATGCTTTTACAAGTGGCTGGCAGAAGGTGATCTCCAGTCTGAGGGGCAGGTAGTGATATTGCCCTGGTTTGTGAAATGTCTAAGACACAGAGGCTTAGACAAGGCCTGAAGTGAACGCTATAGATGTTTCCTAAGAAACAAGTGTAAGAAGTTCCAGGAACAAACCTGAGCAGTAGATCCTTAGTATGGCTCTGTTTTGTTCTATAGCAATCAGCTGTCCCCAAGGTTTGGGGTAGGGATATCCTCCATAAGCTGGTATGTATTAAACCTGCACTAATTTTGATTCTCTGCACTGTGCTCCCAAACTATCCCATGTGGTCTTGTACCCTTAACTATTTTCACACTTCCCCATGGCATTTACCAGGAGGTGAAACAAATGCCCTCAGATGGACCACATGCTCTGGAGGAGCACAATGCAGTCCTCACATTAATTCATTCACTCTGAACACAAAAAGACAGCTTGCAGTCAGGAGGGCATTGAATGCTCTGCTGACTGAGAGTGTGGATGTCTCTCTACATCTGCACCCGCAGGCTTGCCCTTAAACAGGCAGAGGAACAGGAATTTCCCTTGGAAAGAAGACACACAATGTTGCAGGGAAGTGGTACAACATCAGTTGTGAGCCTCTTCCCTCTCAGTGGGCAGGTGCACTTCCTGCACCTTCAGAGATTCCTCTCCTATGAAAAGACATCAAAGCTGGCAATTCAGCTCCATGTTTTCTAAAAATAATATAAAGGAATCCCAGCTTTCCTTTCGTTTCTACATTCCTCATGCCCTATATGGAGTGTGACACCTTCAAATGGCAGCAAGTGATAGGAGGCACTGGAAATCTTCCTGTTCTAAAGGACAAGAACTGTTTCTTCAATGATGACCACAGTGGGACCAAGACCAGTTCTTTCCTAATTTGTTTGTCACTGAGCACAGCACTTGGAAAATATATCTTGTGATGCCTGGTGCATTTCTGTGAGAGGTATATCAACTCTCAGTCACATGTCAATAGCTGTATTAAAATATTGGAGTGTATGTGTTCTGAATTGCATTATTATTAACATAATCACACATGTAAATATGTTGCATTGTTTTTGTGATCATAATCAAGATATCTATGTGAAGTAGATCTTAATCTCACATTCAGTCACTGGGGCAGAACTTCCATTGCAGAAACAGATCAGTTGGGTGTTGCACTGGGTTGCCAGGTTCCCAAAGGGCTGAAGCTCAGTTGGCACCTCAGAAACATCCTTTTCCTGTGTTTTCTTCCCCATTTTGTGCACTGCTGCTTGCATGTGTGTTTACATGCATAGGGCATGTCCTTTGTAAGCAAACACTGGGAAAGGGAACAGATCCATGACATGGGTACATACATGTAAGTGCAGAGGAAATCTCTTTTTTTTAGAAAAATGAGTATCATTAGGGCCACTGGTTTCCTTTGGACTTTAAGCAGTAAAGTACATTTGTAAAGTAGCAAAAGTACAGAAGGATTTCTACTTGGTGGCATGGTGGTATTCAGAAATACTGAAGGATTTCTACTTGGTAACACATTTTTGATCTCTCTATTACTTATGCAAGAAACTCTGATGATGTGCTCCTATATACATTAATTTGAAAACTGGTAAAGAATGTTTTATGGATCATTCTTTAATTTCTGTAAATTTTAAATGAAGATAGCTTTTTTACTTGTTGAGTTTTTTTCTCTTCAGGTATAGAGGTTTCTGAAATATTTTACTAAAATCTGCACATAGTTTCTTGTAGCAGAAAAATTGACTGTTTTAAGTATATCTGTTTGCAAACCTTTAAGAGAAGAAAAGTCAGTAATTTTTAAAAATTATTAGACCTGAGTGAAAACTATTCCCTTGAGACTTCTTTTCTTTTTTATTTAATGGAACAACTAAGACCATGCAAACAACACACATGAACTTAATTACACATTTAACCATTTTCAAAAGAAAAGCCTTAAAATTCTGCCTGTGAAAGCATGAGAATCTCATACAGTTTATTTTTATATACATGCATATATAGCAACCAGAAGCTTTGGCTCATCCTCCTTACAAGAAATTAGTTTTTTGAGCTTTTTGATGGAATGATCTGTGGAAGATCAGTGTTCCAGAAACTCAAAGCTTTAATAGATATTTAATTGAATCTTTTGGGCAAGTGACAAAGTGATGGATGGAGTTATCACAAATTACATTCTCTTCAAGTGAAAACACCATCTTTTGGGTACAGTAAGCAGCACCAATTTAGTCAAGTAATAGTTAAGTGATTTTATAATAAGGAAGCTGATACAAGCGAAGTCCCAAAAAGTACTGATCTTTCGTTTGCCTTTTGGGAGGACAGTGCAGAGACCAAATGCTTGAGGAGCTAAGCTTTAAAATATAAATAGGTCAGAGATATTATATTGGATATTTCTGGTGCAGATCAAAGGGAATTGTAAAGAGTTCAATTAATTCTTCTGTCCCAGCATGATACCTGCTCTCACACAAACAGAATCTGGTGGACTGGTGTTTGTTACACTAAGGTGGTAACATTTTAATGATCAGTTCACAACCACTGCTGGGGATGTGCAAAGAAGTACATGAAACATGGATTATTTTCTATGAAAATTGTAGTTAAACTCTTGCAGGAGGTGTATCTTACCCAGAGAACCTGTGCTCTGATCTTTGAGGTTGTGGTTCCATGCTTGCTACCACCACAGCTCTGCTAAGCTCTTGAGGCAGGACTGCCCAATGCTGTATTTCAGGAATGCTCATTCTGCCTTAAAAAGATGCAAATTAGTTAATCAGCATTGTAAGTTGGACAGCTAGTTATAAACTTCTTTACATACTCTTCCACAGTCTTGCACTGTCCGTATGAGACAGATCTATGATACAAGATAAGACCTGATCAAAGACATGGTTGTTGAGTGAACTAAAGCTGGAGTGTCAGAAGGAATCTGGGGAGTGGGAGGAAGGCTGAAAGAGCTGCATCCTCAGCTGATGTCACTGAGCCTGAGAAGAAAGCCCAAGTTCTCATGCAGCCCTTTGTATAGTATAAACTATAGCTGCCAGCTTTAAATCCCAAGGATTTATTTTAACTGGCTCTCCCTTATTATAAGTTCTGCAAAGTAACAGTCTGTAATGGAATCCCTGAAAGAAACTCCAAAGGGAGAAAAATTCCAGCATATTTTTGCTTGTATTCACAGACAGAGGCAGAGACCAAGCAGGCCATATGGTCTAACTTTGACACCTCTCATCCATCAAACCAGTTAGTCCCTATAGTACTTCATACACAAATCAGAATAACCACAGGCTGGGCAGACATGAACCTTCCTGCCCAGGAATGTTTGTGCTGCAGAGGAATAAATCCTGGAAATGGGCAAGGAAAGTTAGTACTCAAACAGAAGTTGGAGATGTGGGGCTGCACTTGCCATTTTAAGAGCTGGGTGTTTTCAAGAAAATGGGAGAAGAAACAGTGGTCAAACACTTTTCAGATGTACAACTCTACTGCCAGCCCTGGTTTGCACCACTGTAACCAAGAAGAGCCTTCTAATTAAACATGCTAAAGGGTGTGACAGAAGGCTTCTCTCATCCTCACAGAAACTTAGAGAAAACCAGCTGAAAGGTCTGTCTGTTCCCAAATGTGATGTGCTTGCTGTGTTACTTGTCATCGTACATGGGACTAAATAACAGAATTGCTACTGATTTGTGCAATTATGATATTATCATTTTATCTGAAATTTCTTAGAGGCCTCAAGCTCTCAATTTACTTTCTCGTGTAGAAGAGTTATAATCAATCCACGTATTTTGATGTAGGTCATCAAGATAGAAACTGCTTTTCTTTTGTGGTGTTCCCAACCTAAGATTATAATCAAACACAGGTGGGAATAAGTTCTAATTAATTGGTTTGAGGAACCTTCATTTAATAGTTTGTACATAGTATATGCCAATAACAGGGTACCTGAGTTTTTCCAGGAACTTAAAAATTAGAATTAAATTTAGACTTAAAGCTGTACAACAAAATGTTACCCAGACTTTTTTTTTATTTTACTGGATAACCTCCAGAGGTCTGCTTCAATTTAAATCATCCTGTGCTAATGATTTGTTCCATGAGGTTCATTTTGTTCTTCCATGCACATTAAAAAACACACATGGAGAATCTTTTTTACCTTTACTTGTGTTCTTTAGTTCTTTACCCCAAAAGCTCTGTCAAGACTACCACGATTCTTGATAGAGTGAAATCCTACTCAAGGTGAGTAAGAGTGCCATGGGATCCATGATCTGCTGTTAAAATGTTAGTTATGCATATTTGTGCACCACTCTACACAAACACTCTGTGTTTGGAGGTTGGCAAGATGAAAGCAGGTGTCTTACCTTTCAGTTACTCTGTGACTAAACACATTCTTTCCCCAAAGAATCTAGTCCAGTTTGCCATGAGTTTGTTATGACTATGAACCATGACATCAGCAGAGAGACATCTTTTTGGTTTCATCCATAACATGTGGAAATTGATGGAAAAATGTATTTACTTTCAAACGTATTCTGTTTTCTGCTCCTATGTAACACAAATAACATTCTATTCTGTTCTATTCAAGTATCACACTTGTGGCATACAATCATTAGGATATGCACTGCTTTTTTTTTTGCTATACAAGAAGAATACAATATTTTGGCATTCATTTAATAAAACATAGTTGAGTTGGGGGAGATATGAAGGGAAGGACACAAGGAAATAACACATAGAAGAAATAATCAAACACATAGAACGTCTCCAGAGGTGCTATTGGAGTTTCTTTTTGCTTATCAAGACAAATCATCATCCTGTTTTTGTCCTTGTGCTTCTGAAGAAGAATTCTCTTCAAAATACCACTTACTTCACAAGGGAGACGTGCTACTTAGGAAAAAGTCAGGATCAGAATGAACAGGAAATTAGGTCAGAATGAACAGGATTAGTTGTTCAGACTTGAAGAGAAAAAAAAAAACCCTAACAAACACCAAATTGGGCACACAATTAAGTATGTGAGAACTGGCTCAGGTCTTTAATGGGTTGTTTGGATTAACATACCCCCAAGAAAGAAAAAGACACCATTTGTACTCAACCCTCCTAGCTCTGCACTTCTCTCACAGAAAGGATGTCTCCAAAGCTGCTGCAGAAGTGGCAAAGAGCTCAGTCTGGAGAATGCTGAGGGAGATCTACTGAGATGAAAAGGCCTGAAAAACAGGAATGAGAGGAATTACCTATCCAGCTGTTACAGTCACTTCCCTTACATTTCCTCTGCCCAGCAGTGGAGCACCCAGATCAACTTCTGAGTCAATCAGCACCAAAACAATACAAAAGATCAAGTGGGAAGTTGCCCATTTCAGCAAGCACTTTAAAAACAGATGGGCCTTTAACCCTTTTACTTCAGAGGCATCTCTCCCTTTTGTGTAGTTGTGCTGTGACTACACACACTCATCAAATCTGTTGCTCACCACAGTCAAAACAAACTTAAAATTTTCCTGTTGTGCCAAAACCCCAATCTATGCCACCTGAGAAGGCCCTCAATAGGCGGCAGTTGTTCAGCACTTGACCACTCAGGCTTTGAAAAAATCAACAGATAAATGAACAGCTGGACCTGCCCTTGGATCAACTTTACCCCATGACTCCCCTTGTCTCTCTGGGGTAGATAAGACTGGCCAGGTGCTGCTGAGCATTAACCAGTCATGTCCTTGTTCTACAGGTCCTGGAAAGCAAGTGAAGTTGTAGGTGATATCTCTATTGCTCTTTTCAGTTGAAGAGCAGCAAGGGACTCTGCTCAAAAGTTAAGGTTGTCTGAGGGAATATGACTGTAATTCATTATCAAATCTATAATTCTTCATGGGCTAGCCATGAATATCTCAACGTATGGTGTCAAAGACTGAAGCATTATTATTACGAATCTTGTAATTCTGCAGTCAGAAATATTTTTTTTCAGTAGCTGTAAGGTGTGCTATTTTTTCTTCACAACTTCATGTACCGGAATCCTATACATTCAGAACTTCCACACCCTGCAAAATTCAGAAATACTAAAGAAGTTGTATGTAAAACTCTCCCAGAATGCATTACATCTCCACCATTTCTTCTTCACAGCTCCCAGCTGTGTTGCTGGGAGTCCAGCTCTACAACAACAGAGCCTCTCCAACTACTAGCTACAAGTGGCAGTACGTCATTTATTCCCAGAAGTTCTCTTCTCCACTTGTGCCTTTTCCATGTCTGAGCATATCCTTTTTTCCCAGCTCTCCTTCAGTAAGAGTTAAGGTTTTTCACCTCCTGATCAGAATATCAGAGAGTTTCTTCACAGCATATTTTCATCAGAGTGTTTTTTTCCTGTCACAGAGCAGTTAATCCACCTCTTCCACTCAGATTTCTCTTTTTCTGGACTGTTGTACCTTTCCTGAGATCAGAACTTAAATGGAAATAATCACCGAGCTGTGTTAGCTCAGCACGAAAGATGACTTTGCTCAGATACAAACTGGCTTTGAGAAGAAAACTTCTCTGTGTGCATGTTTAAAATGCTTTCTGACAGTGCCTACAGTCACAGATTGTGATCTTCCTTTGCATCAGCAGTCTACAGAAAAAAGCTCCTTAGGCAGTGATGTTATTTCGCCTGTATTGAGGACAAGAGTATGATTAAATAAATTCCTGGACCACTGTTGCCTGACTTTTTTTCCAGAAAAGCAGCCAATCATCTTGGATGTCCCATCTGAGACATCTGACTTCCAGACAAGAATGTCAGAAATTTCCAAAGAATCAAAAACCCCATACCCACCATATGTTTTGAACTGGGCACCCAAAACAAATGGTCGCTTGGAAGGAGGCTCCTGTTTTCTGAACGCTCCCAAATAACTCCGAATATCTGATGAGAAAGTGACGTGTCCACCAGAAAACTGAAAACTATTCAGAAATGCCAAGCACCAGAAAGGAACATTAAGAAAAACCTATTTGGCATCCACTTGTAAATTTAAAAACTAATAAAAAAAATTAAACCCCAAACAGACACCACCACCCCACCACCCCCTAAAATAAAACAAAATAAAAGATAACTTTATTAGAACTTAAAACAGTAAAAAATTCTGACTTGCATTGTTCAGCAGCATGTCCCTGGCAGAACTGGGGTTAAGAGTGGCGCAGCCAGAGGTACAACACCAGCTCCCAGCAATCAGCCTCATCAGTATTTGCTGCCAAATATCTCCTCTGGGATCACTATGCCTATACATATGCTATTCTGCCTAGAATGCCTGCAGGAAAGGACTGGGGTAGTGCACTAGAGAGGGGAGGAAGGGGATGCATTGCATTGACACTGGGACCAGGACACAATACCTGGGCTCCACCAACTGGTTATGGGCTCTGTGAAGTTTGACCTTTTATTTTGGCTCTCACTGACTCAGACTGCACACTCATAGCTCGGCACAGGGTGAAAGAAGGCTCTGGACTGTGTGAAAGCTAAAACCGGAGCAGGGGAATTCTTGCCCTTGGCATGAACAGCTACCCCAGCAGCTGGCTGAAAATATTGTAATACATGGGAATCTGGCAGGTGGCTCAGGGTTGCATAGCTTTTGTGGAAACTTTCTGTATTGCCCCAGAAAGCAGAAGTCAAGAGAAACTGCAATTTGCTAGTACTGCAAAGTGATTAAATAAAATATTTAAATAATACCAAAGACACTGTCCATGCTTAATATTAAATATGAAGCCCACAGATTACTATGAAATCTTCCTGTGTGCTGAGAGCAAAGCATGCTAACTCTCAGGGAAGGGATACCATGTACATACCACAAGTTCTCCAGATGGCATAGCAGTTAAACAGGCGATCATGCTGCTGCAAATACTAGAAGAGACACGTGGGGATCTGTAGGCTCTGGAGCCCTGCTAACAAGTGCTGTGTGGGTGCAGGAATCAAGGAAGGAACTTCTGCACAGGCAGGGTTACCCCATATGTATGCAATGTGTACAACAGTGTTTGAAGCTTCACCTGACTTCTCAGGTGAGTCTACTTCTGCAGAACTGTTTTGGCACTTGCTGATGTTGATCTACTTGTAGATAATATAACAAGCAGGATTAAATTCCCCTGAGCTGTACAGGGCTTGAGTCCATCATGGAAAGGTTTCGCTGTTTTTTCCCCATCTTGCTACATACTTCTTCCAGAGAACTGTGAATGCTTTTGAAAGAGAAGAGGAAAAATAGTGATGAAAGATTTAGAATAGCTGTACAAGTCATCAAGTTCTGAAGAATTCTCTCCAGAACAAGTTATCAAATATTTTGGGATATTTTGCTGGCTATGAGGATGTGATGCTCATACTTTAATACAACAATACTTACAAAATCCGCATGATGTCATAATGTTTTGTGCTGGTATAAGCCCCAAGAAAAGCCAGCTTTTTAAAATTCTCAGTCTTTTGAACAGAACTTTGAAAATACTTTAATACTGTGAGTTTGTCTGTTGTTGCCAATAGGAATAAAAAAGTAGATAGAACAGCAAATTTAAACTATATCCTGGAGAAATGTATTCACCAAAGCGATGCATCCTTAAGTTTGAAATTCTAATTTTTTTAAGATTTAAGTAATCTTGGAGATTTAAATTAATAGCAAACCAAATTCAGTAGCAGTTCTGTGACCCATCAATGTACATTTCCTATATATCAGCATATATGCAGTTTCATACATGCATTTCTGTAGCTGGTCAGTAACTTCAGGGTTAGCATTTCCATGGCCTAGATGATGCCTGCAAGGCTCGAGTCCCAGACTACTGTAAGTGCTTCTGTATGCATATTTATTGGCATGTGAGGGTTAAGGTTAAACACCTTTAGTGAAACTTACATCTCTCTTTTACATATATTACTCCAGTTCTTGTTTCTGAAAAATCTGAAGCAGGAATAAAAGGAAGACCAGATCCCCACCCCAAAAGGGGTAGAAGGAAGGCCGGTTCCCAGTGTTAAAGGTCCATGCCCATCCTTGTTGGCCATGATACCTGCAAGGTGGAGCACACTCAGTCCTGCCACAAGCTCCATTTTTAAATGGTATTTGGATTCCTCATGCTTCTGAGAGTGCCTGCCTATCCATGAACACCTAAGGAGCTCTCGCGCATCACTTAACACTTTGCACAAGTAGGTGAAAAACTGTACATTGTGTTCTAGTTTCATGTACAGGCTCTGTGGTTCTTTTTTTGTTTTCCCCTCTTTTTATTTTTCTAGAAACATTCCCATAAAATCAATGCCTTTAATGTGTTTAACCACAAAAATTGCCAACTTTTGTTGGAAATGATGCTCATGATTTAACTGCTTGCCAATTATTTCCTTTAATGTTTTAATCCTATGTGGTTCCATAAAATAATTCTATGCAAGTTTGATTTTTTCAGACATTTGATCAGTCCAGCTTGCCTGCTAAAAATTATGCTTGACTCATATCCTGGCAACAGTGTTTATTTGACGTGCACTGGTGAAGCACTCTAAAAAACTGTACTCAGGCTATTCCAAATTTAGCCTCCTACATCTGTGTGTGTTTTGGTGTTTGGGTGCGTCTGAGTTATCGGCTGTGTCTAGTGGGTGACACGAGCTGATCAGTGCACCTTTGTTGTTCAATTAGAAGTGCAGTGTTGAAGAAGCCTTGAGAGAGAAACTATCTGTGTTCTTTGCAGGCTTTTTTTAGATCTGTTTATCTTGGGTAGCTTTGGGCTATAAGAAAATCCAAGTCGCTTTAGACTGTGTCTATCTTCAGCCAAACTCAAATTACTTTTGTATTTCTGTCCAAATAAAACTACTTGCCTTAAGTCCAAACCTATGAGAAATGTGCAGCTGTGAAGTTACATCCATTCCTATGCTCAGAAATGTTAAACAACGGGGCCAAAGATTTTTTTAGAGGGAGGCATACCTGAAGTTTAGATGAGGGGAGTGGCTGGCCACATACTGGGTTTCAAGTGGGAGTGCAGGACACTAAAGAGGCCTCATTAAAAGTAGGTGTGCTAAGTTGGCTGAGTTGGTCTTCCTGCACATGATGAGTGTCAAACAATGTGAGCACCTTGCCAAGGAGTGTCCTCCAGGATCACAACAGCTGTGGTGGGAGTGGAGGCATCAGGCCAAGGTTCCAGCCAAGCCCCAGGCTAGGACTGCATGCTACTTGCAGAAAGCTTCTTGCAGCTTCAGTTCAGTGACATATTCTCCACTCCTGCTCCAAGAGGTGGGAAGATCTGGGGGCTGGCTGGTTTGTCCTTCAAAAATGGGTATGAAATCCTCTTATTCCTGTTTACAAGATGTGAGCAAACACATAACTGCTCAAATAACCAGGCACTAAATTCACTTCATTGGCACCTCCTCAGCAACTGCACCACTTGACACAGACCTTCAGAGCCTGTGGTGCCACATGCCAGTGTTAGTTGAGTTTGCTCACCAGTGGAGGCAGCAAGCGCACAGGTGCAGACAGTGGAAGAGGGCAGGTGCCTTCACCAGCAGCCTTTCACCATTGCTCCTGCCTCAGACACCTCAAAGGGCTCCTGTGTGGCCTCACGAGCAGCAGTCAATGCGGGGTGCAGACATCCGAAGAAGGCTGAGGACATCTCTTTTCTTACCACATCTGTGGTGAATCAGGCTGTGTGTTCAGTGAGCAGAAGCACCCTTGCCTGTGCTATGAGGACAAGGCAGCACTCTGTCCCAAGGAGCCTATCTCCTTCTGACGGGTTTTCTCTTGTGGTGGGATAATGCTGCTCCTTCAGGAGACCTGACCATTCCTGTTTATAATGTATGCAGAACTATGGAGGATGATGGGGCTGCTAAAATTCCCTTCTGCTGGTTCTTTCCTACCTGAGACAATTTACCTTCAGGGCTCAACATCAATCTGATTCTGGAATGTATCAGATTGTGCCAAAAAAGAAAGGATGGGGAAATGGCAGGATAACAGCAGGAGATTTTAAATCAAGATACCTGCTGCCAGCCCTGCCTCTGCGCATGCTCTCCATTTCACATCACACAAGCAAGGCAATACACAAAAACCTTAATGCATTCAGAATATTTCTTTTCAGGATGAAAGTGTACTTCCAGCCAGCACAGCAAGCTTGGGTTAGCCTGCCAAGATTTGTTGCATTTTTCTTTAATTACAGCAGCAGCCAGTAGGTTTGAATTTGAGAGCCAATGAACAGAATCCCTGGCTCTCCTCCCTCTTCGCTGATTGTTTGAATCTTTAAGAAACAGCTTCCCAGTGTTTTCGGGACAGTTGGGAGAGCCTTTAAGCACGCACATATCTTCAGCTAATGCACTGCACTCAGATGGTGGTACATGTTTGCCATGTTTTATGTGTGCTGAAGTGCTTTCTGGGTTGGAGTTGTGGGTTCACAACTCTGAAAGCATGTGATTGCAATGAATTTGTCTTGCATCAGAGAGGATGTTTTTGGAAGGTCTCCTGTTTAAACAACAATCCATTGGTGTTTCTGAGGCTTCTAGGACAAAGCTTCTATTAAAAAATGCAAGTGTTTAAATGTTGTACAGATGTAACATTACATGTTGAATATAGTTTGCAAAGTGTGGGAGACTTTTGGTTGAAAAGTGCTCTGCACGTACATAATATCACCATCATCATTATAAACGCATTGAAGGCAGAGAAGCTTAAGCTGATCTATTATGGGCACCTGCCCCTATATAATTTTCTAACACTGCCTGCCTGGCTGAACTGATGAGATCTCCACTAAATTGGGGTAGCCTATCATTTTATTCAGATTGAAATGGATTTTCGTGCCTTGAATTCCTGGCAGAGAGAAAACAATCAAAAAATAATGGCTCACAGATAATAAGGTTGTGTGTTGAGCTAGGCATAACAGATACACAGCTGTCAACACTTTTCCTGCACGTGTTTACACCGTTTCATTATGAGATGAGCAAGCCCAGGATGAGAGGCAAAACAGGGCCAGGGTGTTTGTCATTTGACCACCCCAAAAACACACTTGGGATCCTCCTAATAAAGCTGGTTTTCATAATTTACAACAGCCAGAGAGATGGGCTCCCTGGCAGAAGGGTAGGCAAATAGTTTGCCTTCCTTCAGATAAGCAACACTGATTATATTCCACTGAAATGATATCTAATATGGGCTTTTGTCTATTTTGGCCCTCAGCATGGCACCACTTCTGCTGCTCTCATCTCTGGAGAGCTCTTAAAGTCCAAGTGACGCATTTTGTAGAGATTTCAAGAAAAATACAGGCGTTCTGGACAACTTTCCTTTTCAAGGCTACACAGGAAGCTGTAACTCAATACAAAATGGCTTGCCTTAGTTGTCAACAGAGTCACACTGGCCCAGGACAAAACCCTGCTTGAGCCCTATGACTCCATTATAGTGCTATGGCCAAGGCACACCAACTTCTCAGCAAGCAGCAGACAGGAGAGGGATGCTGTTGTCACACCAGGCTGACTCTGATTCCCCAGACTGGATGAAATAGTGACACTTTCCAGTGGGATGTGCCTGTAATGTCTTGGTTGTCTGGTTTCAGAGCCAACTACTTCAGCTACTCTGCCATCCTGTCCCTATCATGCAGTTTTTGCTTACCTGATTCAGCCTGATAAACTTATTTTTGGAGTATGAAAAGACATCTAAAAGATATACTTGATTCATCCCTTCCTTGCTGTGTCTGAGTACACACTGCAGAACTGGAAGCAGTGGAGCTAGCAGCAGCTGCCTGCAGCTCATCTGTTGGCAAGGCTGGAGCTGAAATCACATTCTCAGAGTGCCAGAAAGATAGACCTTCTGAAAGGAAGTGTCGGGTGAAAGAGCAGGAAAGCAAGTTCGCTTCCAAACAATAAACATGTAGATCGGAAATAATTGAAGCACTAGAACAAGGAGGAGGGAGACTAAAACAAACCATAACAACTGAGCCTCAGAAGAACTGGTTTTCCTTGTAGTAGGGAAGAAGGACAAGGGGGAAAAGGCAAAAACCCAACCCACCCAGCTTTAGGTAGCTCAGAAGTGACCAGAATAAAATTTTTCACTCTGTGATAAATTCTGCTATACATAGGAGCTGCTATGCCCAGTGTCACAGTGATGAGCTGCCAACCTGGTGGTTCTGGCAAAACAGACAAAGTCTTTTAGGACCTGTCTGCCTGCTGGCTGACCTGCTGATGGGCCAGGAAACTACTTGCTGTGCCTGGTTTCCTTTAAAACACCCCAAAAATCGACCTGTTTCAACAGAGCATGTGAGTTCTACCAACTCACTGTCTTTCCATTAGGCTCCTGTCTGATGGGGAGATTTCCAAACTGCTCCGCGATGCCAGACAATTACAGGTATAAATATTTTTATTATGGAATACCACAGTATCATTCTGTAGAAAGACATAAAGACAAGGAACAGGATAAAACCCAATTTCCTTTACTACTAGACAGCACTTAAACTGTGTGCAAATGATATCTCCAGGCTCCTAAGCAGATGGCCAGTGGGTCGCTTGGTGTCCAAGGAAAGAGGGACAAAGGATTCTGGAAAGAGCACACACACAAAATCCAGAGCCAAGCAGGGTAAAGGGACTTTTTTTCATAGCTTCATGGGATACAGTATGTATCATTACATTTATAGATGTAAGGGGGCATGACACTATTTTCTACAAGACAAGAAAGATTTCCGAAGCACTGAATTTAGGCACCCAGCCTGGCTGATTTAGTTACCTGGCTTGCCTCCTTGAATTTCCTTAATAGAGCAGCTCTCCTAGAGGCAATTCAGAACAGAGGCCTGGCACAGGCTTACTGAATTGCTCCTGGAAGTGAGTCTCTCTCCCCCTGTTTTTCCATTGACTCCAGGGGGAACCTGGAGACCCCAGCTGGCTAGCTTAACCAGCCAAATTGGGTGGCTAAATTTGGGTGGTCTGAGAACCTCTTCTTCTGGATGAGACCTGGAATAGGATTGGAGTTTTGTCCTTAACACCTACATTGCTATAAAAATACATTGCTGCTGTTCAATTTTATGTTGCTATGCTTTAGATGAACTGTATATTTATGTCAGACATTGGTTTTCACTTGTACATAGGATGTGAAAGTGAAAATCTAGTAGTGTGGTGTATTCAAGAAGGGGAGGACCAGGGGAAGTAAATAAACAACCTGGAAGCCATCAGAGAAGTTCACATTCACTTTGGGGCATTGCATCTATCAAAGACAGCATCTTCCTGCTCTTTGAGTGGCAGGAGTGAATGATGAGTATCAGTGAATATTAGCCCTGAGTGGCTGTTTGAGCAATGTGGTATTGTTCACTCCTTGTTCACCAGCTTTATAATGAAATCTCTCTGAGTGCCTCTGCTCTCTGTCTGGTTTTTGCAGCCTTCCAAATATGAACATGCCTCCCCAGCCTCAGCCTGCATTATTGCATTCCAGCATGCTCGCTTTGCATGACATACCAGTTACCTTCAAACAAGCTCTGGGCTAAGTTTGCACAGACTGATTCGAAGGATGTCATTTAAAGAAGCTGAACTCTCACCACACATTTAGTCAAACGTTTCTTTCAGGCCAGTGAAATAATATGCAGGCAGCCACCTCCTACATTTCCAAAGCTGGCCTTCAACAGTGCAGGCTTGGACCAGATTAGGAAGGTGAATTGTAAATTATTGCTTAAAAAAATAAGAAAAGTCACATGTCTGTCGTCCCAGGAGCTCAATTCTTACCCCAGTAGGATGAGCTACCTCTCCTGTGACAGAGTTTACAGTTTGTAGGTGGCAGAATTGGCAAGCACTTGGCACACAGGAGGAAAAGCAGTGGGTAGACCTGGGCCTGTCAGTCCAACTCGGTAGAAGCTCAGTAGAATGACATGGTCCTGCTCTGCAACACTGTTCCTTCCCCAGCTGATGCACAGTCACCCAAAGGATCACATTTTTTAGGCCACACCTCTAGTCCCTTCCTGAGACAAGAGAGAAATAGATATTTATTGTCAGAGCAGTCCAAGCATGAACCTAATAGGTCAGAGGGTAAATCTTGTTGACAAAGATGGAGCTATCATTACTAATACATTTTTCAAAGTAGAGCCACAAAGATTCTGTGTCATACATCTAACTTTTCCGTATGATGGAGAAGAAGAGTGGTGTAGTGGGAAGAAAGATTGAAATGTTTTCCAGTGTTGACATTACTGTTACTGCATGCTGCTTCTTATAGTTCTTTCCAGCTGAAAAGGATTCATGCAGAGAAACATCAGAGAAGAAAAAAAAAATTCCCATGCTCCTGTTGCCTGATTTTCATTATGCAGAGTACAGACATAGAATTGTGCTATTATATATAACATATATTATATATTCCTCAAATAGGGGTAAGACTGAAAACATCTGGCCTGGTCACATCACGCTTGGCAAGGATGAAAGTTAATATATAAACTCTAATAACCAAGATCTACTGATAGGCAAAAAATGCTGAGATTTTGTTGTGTATACTTTGGGAAAAGTAATTACATTTTGTTATATAATCAGTTATACAACACAGATTCTCCTCAAAGTAAACGATAGCTCCATCCATGAAGACTTTTGATGTGTGTTCCAAGAATTTGTAATAAATCAAGTCATAAACAGACTTTTTTGGTGGCACAGGTTGGATGGCTTACAAGGAAACAAAAGTTCCCTTGAAAAAAACAACTCTTTTTAAACAAACACTTTGTTTTCACTGAATTTTTACCAAATCCAAGACTTTGGGCCATACATCGGTCTAGGGAGAATTTGCTTGAGGGCAGCGGTCTTCAGGTCCTGGAATCCTTGGGCTCATGGCAGCTCACACGTGCACCTGGTCTGCAGCCACATCCCCATCCTGCTGCCAGAGCTGCTAACTCTGGAGTGCACCTAACACCTGAGTGCTCCTGGCTCCAAGGCTCGTTCATCCAACAGCTCTGCCTTAGGAAAGGCGGGTGGGGGGGTCCTGGAAGCTGCTTGCAACCACCCTGAGAGAGTAATGTTTTTGAATGCTGTGAAGCCAGGAGAGCTTCCAGCTTCATTACAGAAAATTAACTAAAAGTTGGCTTCTCATCAGAATCCAGAGAAATTGAATTAAAATAAGAAATTATTCTGCAAGCCTCTGAGTGGTGTGTGGCACCCTCAGTATTAAATGTCTTGATTTTCTCTTCCAGGACTGGGAGCAGTTTTGTCAGTACACCAGGACTATCACCTGGTTCTCATTCAAGTCAGAGGGGACTATGCCTGAGCAAATTGGGCAAGGGTAAGTAGAAAGTTCACATTTTGGGCCCATTAGTGCCATGTAGAAGAAACTTTCTTCTGTCACCACTGAGAAGCTTTGCCATATTTATGAGGTCAGCACTCAAGATCTCACATTTCAGTGCTGCAGAAATGAGCAATATAAGAAAACTATACCAAATCCTCCTGGTTCAATCCAAAAGTCTTCCTTAAAAGAAAATTCTAAATAACGAACAAAAAACCTGGAAGTATTTAAAAGAGAGTGAAGGAGAAGGAAAAAAATGGGGGGACCTTTCTAAACATTATTGCTAGTAACTCGGGCCATCTTGTGTTACAGGTCTGCAGGAGCTGGCCAGCAATAATCTCACTATTTGGTCCTCGAGGCCAACAGTCAGGCAATAGCCAGAAACGTTAGGCTGAGGGATTAGTGGGGGGATTTAGGCCACCTGACATGACCCCTCAGATTCATGCACAAGATTTTAATTCATTTTGTTGTGGTTATCCTGACATTCTGTTTCCTTTATTACTATGGCCTGAAGTCAATTAATGCACTTGAAAGTACATGTATATCTTTACCATAACTTTGAACTTTTGAGAAGCCCCATTATCCTCAATGAACATATGTGAGTACTTTCCTGGAGACGGCATGGTTGTACTCAGTGGTTCAACAGGGGTGGCCAAAAGAAGAGCCTCAATTTTTTTAATTTTTATTTTTTAATTAAGTAGAGCATGACAGTAAAGATTTTGTAAATTATGTCCCCCATTAAACCAATAGAGGCATTCATTTTGATGCAGTCATTATTTCTATTTCATGGCTCCAAACTGAAACAACAAAGGTTTAAAGTCACTGTCAGTGTATTACATAGCTCCACATGGTGACCTAGTGCAGCTGGAGATGAACACAGAGAGGTATTTAAGGTATTGCCTTGCTTTGGTTATTTAGCTATGTCACTGCACAAGAAGGCCTTTTGTCAGGAGATCTTCCATCAGGCTATGGTCCATGGCAATCTGTCAGGACTCAGTAGGACTGAAAATTTTGGTTATAGCAATCATATAAATTTCTCCCAGTGCCTTTAATGTGTTTCTCAGAGACAGTGTTTTATGGATTATCCCCTGCAGTCTGGCCATCTTCAAAAAACATAGGAAAACCCTATTGTCAGCTTCAAGTTTGGATCCTTGTAAATTAATGCAGCAACCTCAAACAGTGTGAAAATACCTAATTCAGTAGACATGTCTGTAACAGGACATTCTCCTTTCCTACCAAAGCAATAACAAAAGCATTTTCTTGCTGAACGACCTCCACAAAATGGGCTGCATCTATTTATGCAAAGTTAATTAGGTCATAACATTTACTTTTCCTGTTCACAGATTAACAACTTCTTATAAATCAAAATTGAAACTTTGCCTCGTTTCCAACATTAAATTTTTAAAATATTTCTGGTGACTAACATCATTATTGATTTTATTTTAATTCTGAGATATTATTTTTATTACAATACTTGCAATGGGTAATCTAATCAATTAAATTAAACTGTAGCTTTTCAGGCACCACACTTTTCCACATGGCAGGTCTCAACTCTTTTTAATGCTGAAAAATGATCTTGAATTTTTAGTGAACCTATGTTAGAGATTTTTTTTAAGGATTAAACTCACCAATTTATAAGTATGCATCTTGTAGTTATGGTCATACTACCAATTTTCATTTGAATGTAAATATATTAATTTAGTGGATCCTAAGTCTACAGTAAAAAGACACTTATGAACATGTTTCTTATAACAATTGGAAGCCTGCTCAAGAAAATGCCTTCAAATTTACAAGTTAAATGTATTCATATGTACATATTTATATATATAAAAATATATGCCCATTAATGTATGTATATGTAAGTAGCATTGAATAACATTTGAGAAAGTACCAATCTTTATGGGGCTGCTCTGAGTGCCAAGAAAATAATTAATGGACAGTTGCAATAATTTTGTAAATTATACTTACAATAATAATATATGGGCTTGAACAGGGGCTGTGGTAACATTTTTGGCACAGTGTGAAGCTATTCATTTCTATTTATGTCTCTGCAACAAAATAATTAAACACATGCATGAATCTCCAATAACCTGAGTTGAACTTCTAAATATTTCTAAGGGCTTTGCATAATGGGCCTGGGACATAAGTGATCAGAAAGGGAACAATTCTACTTCCCAGAAAATACTGATATTTTGACTCTTTTCTATTTAAAATGGGGCAATAGGATGAAAATATTTTGCAAAAGGAACAGTCCAGAATTCATTTTTATAGCAAAAGCTATCAATTTCAAAGAGATTTGACAGGTAAACCATTATAAACAAGTAATACATAAATTAAAATAAATCCCTGTAAGATCAATAGAAATGGAAACAAACAGAACAAAATGTGTTGATGCTCTTCGAATAAATAAAAATGAATTCTCCATCTAAATGTTTTCTCTTCTCAACACTATAAAATCAAGATAATCCCCAGAAACACTTCCAGTTTCAAAAAAACCCAGATTCCAATTAATTTTGGTTTTGGGCTGTTTGTAAATCAACCAACCCGTACTATTTGTAGGTTTAAGCACGTAAAACAAATCTTGATATCTATCGTGCCTTCAGCATTCCATTCAGTTTCTGCAATGCTGCAGAAATTGATCTTTGTGTTTCTTTATACAATAAGTAGAGCCTGGGTTGCATGTTCCATGGTTCCAGGCTATGAAGCAGAAGCTGGGTATCTTCATAATGGAATTTGGGTAAAACCATGCCTAGAAAGAATGCACATCATTTTGGGAGTAACTAAATACTGGAAATACATCAACTCTTTGCAGAGAAAGTCAATTAAAAGATGCACAGTTTGAGCTGGGGAATCAGATGTTCTCAAAATTATATATATAAAAAAATATGACCCACCCATAAATAATCTTAATTTAAAACCAGCCAGGGTTGCTCACAGTGGGATACACATCCTCCTGTCATAACTTATGCTGCAGTGTTTCCTAGAAGCCCCAAGTCCCCGTTGTGCACTGCACAAATACAGAGTAATCCCACATTTTCTTATTTATATATTTATTTATAGGGCAGTAGATTTACCTGCTCCTGAGTGAACATGTAAAGCACTGATTACTGAAGACACCACATACACTCAGGCAGCCAGCCACAGAAAGTAATTTCAGCCTCAGCCTTTGTTTTAAATAAACACCTGCATTTTCATATGGAAAAAAATTTGTTTCACAATGAGCTGTCACAGCATGTTTGCCTGCTAATGAACCAAAAGCTCTTTGAATTCTGTCTCCTATTCTTCCCACACTGCAATTTTGCCAGCCCTGACTATCCCTTTTAGTGTTTTTTGGCTTTCTTTTTTTCCTTTTTTTTTTTCTCTTGAACAAAACATTCCTGCTTAGGCCTGCAGTTACTTTGTAATTTCCATTTCATTTACTACAGGGAAAGGCCTTGCTTCCATTCACAGAAAAAAAGAAACAGATCACTGTCACTGCTGTGTGCAGACAGGTAGTCCCTATTTGATGGTATTTCAGTGCAAAAATATATTTGGTGATCGAGACAGTGAGCTCATGACAAGGCTTCTCATGGCATACTCTGCCACACACAGTCGAACCCAGTCCCACAGGTGGCTGCACACTGCAGGGCACTAAATCCCCAGAGACTTCCAAGGATGAGGCCCTGCTCCAGCATAAGAGCGTCTGGCATGTGTCAAAGCACACCCTGCTCCCCACACCAGCCAAGCCCTGCTTCTAGCACTGCAAAACACAGCCTCTGCTTTTCTGTATCTTCTTGAGTCCAGTGGGACTTTACACAAGAAAGTCTTTTCTTTGGGCTCCTGGATCAAGGCAAGTCCTTTGGCAATTATGGCATTTAACCTTTCTGCTCCCCCAGATGCTCACTGAGGAGAAGCACATATTGAAGAAGTGATGTTATGCAAGCACAAGGTTTTTTTAACCTAGGAAATTTCTCATGGGGCCCATTATATCATATGAGGAAGAACAACTGAGTCATTTTTAAGTATAGGAATTTAGCATAAAAATAGCCAAGAAATCCTTAGCATGAGTATCTGTCCCAAACTGACCCCTCCTCCCTTTGCTTCTGCCTTACCATCATGCATGGGTTTTCCCCTGAGCTCATTCAGTGTTTTCCTTGCCTGTGTGTAGTACCTAAACCTTATTTCATGGCAACATGAAAGGGACTCCAAAGGTGCTTCCTTCTTCCCCCAGCTTAGCAGGAGAGCCTGCCTGGGCAGCCCACTGGAGTGCTGGGGGTGTGTGGTTGAAGAGGGTCTCTGGCAGCCAGGGCTGGAGCACAGGAGTGAGAGAACAGCCTGGGCAGGGGAGGGACGGCAGGGGAGGGCAGGGGAAGGAACTGTGGAGTCTCTCTGTTTCCAGAGGTGTGGTGATGTGTGCACACAGAGGTGTCAAACTCACCGTGGGACATCTTCAAGTCATCCTCAGCATTTCACTACTGGAAAAATCTCTTTTAAGTTCTTATTTTCTTCCAAATCCTCCTTCCTTGAGCAGCAGATTCCACAAACCACATATTTTCTTTCAGCTACACACACAAATAATGGAAAAATAAAATGTTCAACAACACTGTGACACCTTTTGCAAGACAAGTACTGAGAGTGAACAAAGGGAAGGGATGGGATGGCTCACTTCCCCCTTCTCTTGCTCTTTACGGGAGTCAGCTGGGCTGTCCTTAGGGGGCTGGCCTGCACTTCCCAGGTGCCTGGGTTTGTTGACATCAACAAAACTCCTCTAGAGAGAAGACAGAGTCCCAGCCCTGCCCTGCCTATCAGGGCCAGGCCAGGAAAGTGAAGGACGTGCTGCCTGCAATCCAAATCCTGAAGCTGTCATGGTGGTGCTTCCTGCAGCATCCCATCTTCCTCCACTCTAGGGCCACCAGCATCACCTTTCAAAGAAAACCTCCATGGACCAGCACACAACCCCAAATATGTTTAAGCTGAGGCTGTAGCAAGCATGGGCTTTGCTCTTGTAGCAAATGCTTCCTCTCAGCAAAGTCACCCTCTGCTTTGTCAGCTGCACCTTGAAACGAGAAGTACTTACTTAAAAAAATATAAGGAATATAGCAAGTAAGGATCACCTAAGTACTGCACATAAGATTCCCTATGGTACTGGTCTGCTGTTCCACCACACTGACTGAGGGATCAGAATAAAATCTGTGTTTGTTTTGCAGAGACAAACAAGAGGGGAGGGAATTGCTTTTGGCTGGGAGGCAGAGGATGTGGGGCTGTGACTCAGTGCTCCCACTGCCCCTCTGCCAGCCCAGGGAGTTACTCTTGCCCTGCTCTCCCTGGGGTCCACTCTCTGCCTCCTTCTCCTTCAGATGGACCTGCCACACAGGGATGCCCAGTGTGGCCAAGGCTTTGAAACTCCTCCTCTGCATAGGTAAGAAATAAAGGAGAATATTTCCTTTAATCCTTGCCATGAGCCAGATAGAATTAAGGCAGTTTACAACAGATGAGTTTTAACACGTAAGAAAGAAAATAAGGCAAACCAGATAGATATCTGATAAAAGTTCTCAGCTGGAGGTCTTTTAGACACTTATTGGCATATTTACTGTACCACATACCTGTTTTACACTCCCAGGGACATCAACCAGCTAATACTAACAGAAAATTGTGTCTTATCCCCACAGCAGAGTTAAACCAAGAACTCAAACAAGAATCTGCCTTGCTTTGAATTTAACTGCGTCTGCCTGAATTTAACTGCAGGATGTCGAAGGCAGATTAAATTTAAAAAAACCCAAAACAACCAAAAATTCCTTATTTACAACTGCATATGCACACTTAGGCTCACCAGGACTGAAAGGACCAGAGTGGTTTTCTTGCACCTCGATGAAAGGGAATCAACAGGCCAAAAGACCATTTTAAAGCTGTCTTGAAAGACAAACTTAAAAGAAATACTTTATAACCAGAGGGGAAGGTGGTAGGAGGGGATAGGGTTTTCTTCTCCTGTTTATTAAAAACACACCTTGGGCATGATTCTAATCTGATTTAAGCATCACGTGAGGTGCATTTATTACATGGGAAAATTGCCTCAGTGTGTTCACTGACACAGTTTGGACCCAGCCTGTAGAAGCTCCTCTGCATGCAGAGGACTCCCCAGTACACAGAGATGAAGTGCGGGGGAGGGAAGAGCCGCCAAGAAATAAAAAGGAAATATCTGGGGGAAAGCCACCTGAAAAATAGCAGAAGGTTGTGTGAGGAAAGATATCCTGCTCCCAAAATCTGCAAGGCAGTGACAACCAAGGGAGGTGGGACCACTGGCAGAGGGAAGGGAGAGTATGAGGAGAAACCGATGGAGTCTGAATGGTTTTGGACCCACACCACAAAACTGAGCAAATTATAGTCGTCAAAATAATGTGTGAAACAGCCAGCTGTTCCTGAAAATGCTGGAGTCCTGCTGCTGAGAGGTTTGAAGGCTTATAGCCTGGAGGCACAGAAACCCCAGAACAAAGAACAAGTAGCATGACATCAAGATCATCTGTGACTGTGGGACACCCACTTCACAATATAGGAAACTAGAAAAAAACTTAGGGGCACAGGCAGTGAATAAAAGTGCCTGGCAATGACAGCAGCAGGGACTGATGAGCTGAATGAGCTGAAGCACCTCACAGAGGGTGCAGTGAGCAGAGGAGAGCAGCCCCACACCACAGAGTTAACAAGCATTCTGTGAGGGCTTCCTCCATGCAGCCCAATCCTGACTCCACCTCGGTGATCTGTTGGACTTGACATCAACATGCCATGTGCGTGGAATAAGGGAGGCAGTGAGAGAGAAACAGCCAGGGTCTCATATAATCATGAATCTCTGCTCCAAAAGTATGACTTATTATTCAAAAATAGCCAATTTTCTGGGCAACAACCCAGGGCAGTACTTTGCCAGAGGTCTGTAGATACCAAATCCATCCCTTTCCCTTTGCTGCCAAAGGAATTGCAATAGACTCCCCGCATCACAGTCACTCCTCTCTCCTAGAATCACAGTTGGAGAAATCATCACAAATGCCTCCAGGGTTAAATCCCGACCTCTCAGAGTAGATCAGGTGGTTCCCAAAAGACTTCAGCAGGCCCTGGATAGCACTGCAACATGACCAGTAAGTCTGGAATTACTGTCTTGAAACTGAAGTGTACTCCAGATCCTTATAAACAGACACACTTCCTTTGGAAAACTCTCCCTACAAACCTCTGGCTGCATGGAAAATCACGCTTAGCCCAGTCTCATCCTTACTCACAGCTGGAAGGAACCTTCTGAACTTTCAGAGTCCTATTGTATGGAAGCCAGAGGTGGAGAGACTGAGGTTATGCCTACAGCAGCTAAAGAAGGATGGGAATGATGCATGTGAGGGGAAAAATTTAATTATTTAAACTTTAATTATTAATGTTAACCAAAGCTTCTGAGAGCCCAGTGGGAGTTAGGACCCCAGAGCGCAGTGCACCACACAAGGCTTTTGTCCCTGCAAGGGGATGGGTCACTACATGGAAATCCCTGTGACAACGGAAACCAAACAAACTCTCAAAGCAGCAGCATCCTCTCAGTCAGACATTGAACAGCTCGGTTACCTTGGGCAAGGCACATTGTTATGTGTCTCCTGAAGGCCTATCTGACACATCAGCGGCTGAAGCCCTTACCAGGGGAGCCCAGCCTGGAAAAAAGCTTCCAGGAGCAATATCTTATGCTGCAACATTTGGATTTTACTCTGGTCCCACCCCCTTGACCCAAGTCTACAACCCTGCAGCACAGGTGGTGTTGAGGAACACACGTGGTGCAGGCAGCCAGGTTTGCAAGCTGCTGCAGTGTGAGATGCAGATCGAGCTCTGCACGGGAGACCAGAGGGACAGGAGGCCGTGAACTGCCAACCCTTTGTATAACAAAGGGCACAAAGAGCGGTGGCACAGCCGCTGAAAGGACACTGAGAGACTCGGGAGGAAGATCGAGACTGTTGAGCAGGTAGATTGTGAGGGGAGAAAAGCTCGGGGTTCCTTTGCTGGGGCTCGTTCTGGGACGCACCAGCTGGGGCTGTTTCTGTGTTACTGCGCCCTGAATAAATGGCTTTGTGGAACGAGATGTCTGAGACTCTGGTGAGAAACCTGGGGTTGAACTGGTTAGCTGTATTAAGTGACAGTATTAAGAAAAGGCTGGGAGTGAAGAGACCCCTTTTGACATGGCATCATTCTGAAGTTGGGCAAATTGTTCTGGAACTTGGTTATAAAGCCTTTCTACACTATTGTCTACATTATTGTCCATTTTCCAGGATCAAAACTACATAATGTCAATACACTTCAAGAAATGCCTCATCCCAGTCTTGGAAAGAAATTCAAATAGGTGAGAGCGTAATGGTAGCAGCTTTTTATGTCAATCACTGACATAAAAAACCTCCTGTCTACTACCTCCTCAAAGAAACCCTCTGTTTTCCCTAAATCAGGTGTAAAATGTATAGTACATGTCACTTTAGGATATGGGCTTCCTACTTCAGGGATAGAAATCCACAGTCAAGTCTACAGATGACCGAAGCACCACCTAAACTTTGGGAAGCAGCTGCATATGCAGAAGATACAAGTGACAATATCGGGTGCCAAGTTCCAGTCCCGTACATAACTTCTGAAGTTGAGTTCAGGGCAATTACTTATGCAAAAGCATCATTCTCACTCCAGAAGCCACATCCACAGAGGAAATCCTGGCAGTCAGTTAGGAAGGGGCCTCAAGAAGATTTCTGCTTTACCTCCTGTGCTGAGGAGCATCATAGGTTCCTAGTTAGTGTGGTGGCTGGCTCTGGGACTGAGACAAATGCATGTTAGTGTGGAAGAAACCACATGTTGACTTTTATGATACCAGGTTACTTCTTAGAAAGCTTCATGGTCCAGGAGGGTAGATTGTGGTTGCAGCAATGGGATTTGTTATTAGTTAGATCTTTGGCTGCAGCTTAAAGGCTGCATTGTAATCTTTCAGGTCAGACTTTCCTGCTGCCAGTGCCATCAAAGAATTTGTAATTGACTCCATAATTCACTTAAATTTTTCTGGCACTATATTGAGTACTACCTGACACTCCTTCCTACATAAGTTTTTTATAGTGTACAGAGTAATAAAGACTTATTTAACCCTTGCATATATGTATTTTATTTCCTATGTATAGAACATCCATTGAAATCCAGATTTTTTTTTTAATCCATAGTAAGCAGGTATCTCATATTTCACATGGATTTCCTTGTGACTGCAAAGACATCCTGGAAGAAAACAGGCAATGCAGGAATACTTGCAACTCAGCTTTTCTTCTCACTAGCCATAAAAAATTAGTGATTTATTAAGAAATTGGTTCAGGCTCATCTAATCTGACTGGCAAGGACAGAACAATGCCTTCCAGTCTGCCTATCCCATCCCTAATTAGGTACTCCAAATAGTTGCATTTCATGGGAAAAGACCTACAATTCCTGCAGCTACTGTAGAAAACTCACTCATGAACTGTCTACTGCTCCACCAGGGATTGTGGTGGTATACACTGTGGTATAAATTCCATCAATTATGTCTGAGCATTTAATGGCAGAACTGCATGAAAAAGTAAATAAAAGTAATAAAAATAATTAAAGAGAAGGAATAATAATTAAAAAGAAATCCATATGTTGTAGTTCAAATGCACATTACTGTTACTTCCAATTAAAGCTAAATGAGTTTTCTTCAGATTCTTCTTCTCAGACACAAATGAATATTCCCCTTCTGATCAGGAGCAAGTACATCTAACATGGTAGCAGGCCTTTATTTGTTTCAAAAACAGTGAAGTTATGTGACTAGAGAAATAGAAATGACAGCTCCACTATGGAAGTACTCATTCTCAAGGCTGCTATTGTGTCTCCACAATGTTGCAGGTAAGTGGTCTTGTAATGGGAAGCTGAAGTTGTAAAAACTATGTCAGATGTGGCTTTGCCAAAACATTAATTTACTTCAGCTGATTTGATTTGCTTTCTTAGCTTCAGCTAAGCCATGTCAGATTCCAGAATGACAACATGGATCATGAACAGTTGCCAGTCACTGTTAATATTCTAACAAGGAATATTAAGACAGAGCTATGAGTTTCTCCCACTGCCCATGGGATAAATGCTTCATTGACTTCCTGAGCTGGAGGATATAAGAAGTGTGCTTTGAGGTGACCCTGCTCCACAATATCTCCATAGATAATTTCTGGTTTATGGGGAAGGAATCAAAGCAAAGGTGATTTGTATGACATTATATGGTGCTAAAAACAAAATCTGTGTCTCCCAAATCCTGGTACAACAGCAACATTTCCATTTCATACCAACCTATTTAATCTCTAGCTCAGCAATTCTAGGAGCAAGATTCTATACTTGGGCTTTATAAGCTACTGGCCTATAACATTTACTTGAGATTAGGAAAAAGTGCCATGGTGTAGCCCTGAAAAAACTCAACCTTTCCCATGAGGGCTTTAGAGGCTTGCTCCAAACGCTTGTGTCTGCTGCAGACATTCCTGCTCTCCCAGGACAAAAACCAGAGCCACCCTCTCTCCTCAAACTCCACAACACAGAAGAATACAGTACTGCTCTCCACTAAGGGCACTGGTTAAAATACTTCAAAATGGCAAGTGCCACAGACAGATTATATCTGTTACAGGCTCATTGGAACTACAAAGTAGTAACCAGTAAGCAAGATTTCTATGCTGATACCTTAAATGTCTCAAACAAATGCCTCTGTCTCCCTAACACAGGCTGCTGCAGAGGGATGCCTCTGTAGGATTTTACTCAGAGAAGCAGCAAATCTCCTCACCCATGGCTGAAAAGCAGCAGACATATTTGGGAGGACCTGAGTTCCTGGGCATGGTTTGCATGATCATCAATCTCAGCCCCGCACCAACTCCTTGAGCAACCCCAAGAGAAAAGCACCAAACAAAAGGACAAAAGGGTTGTTGTGCCACTGTCTGCCTTTCATCTTCAAGATGAAGAAAATAGTGACTTCTTATCAAGGTAAAATGTCTGTCAATTCACAAGGAGACCTGAAACTCTACACATGTTCCCACAGACTGCTGAACAGCCATCCCTGACTGCCATCAATAAAGAAAACTCCTCTACAGGAAAAGCCAAAAATAATTGCAACAACCAGAAAATATATTTCAATATAAATATACGATGCATTACAACATTATTATTATTATTATTNAAACAAAAACCAAATTGTAGTTATTTGATGCTTGGATTTTGCTGAAGAAATTATGCAAACTTTGAGGAAAACATTTTTTCCTCAGAAAAGAGGAAAAATTTTGCTGATTCTCCTCCTTTAAAGACATGCTCATTTTGAAAAAGAACAGATAAACCTGACAATCTACTGAACGCTGAGGAAGAGTCTCATGCCTTTGACATTTCATCTTCTTGAACAGTGATATTTCTTCTCGTGATGAAACATTATAGACTCTCCAGCTTTGGGATCCCAGGCATCAAGTCTGGCTGAGCAGTTGCCAATGGACCAGACACCCCTGGCAGGTGGTGACCTCCAGTGCAGGCATGGACCTGCCCATAATGGAGCAGCGTCTGCCTCTGAGCAAGGCTGCCCTTCGGGGGCTCGTGCTCCTAATGGCAGCCCCAGCCGGGGGCCTCTCACTGAAGCAGGGCCTTGAGGGCTCCTCCTAGGGGCAGATAAGGAGAGAGAGGCCTTCTCTCCCTGTTACAAGTCACTTGCAACACATGGCATGGAAGAGGATAAAAGGAAACAAGTTTTGAAAACATAAGTCTGAAGTGCAACCTTGCTTGAGATAAGAGCTTGGATGTCTGGGTCTATTCAAACTATGCAGCTCTCTTGGGTTTGTGGCAAATGGGCTGTGAAATTTCCAAGGCAATTGCCTGTTATGAGGTTATCACTACTACAGGGAGTATAGGAAGCAACACAGAGTTGTTTTTCCTGACTTGCTCTGTGCACATAAGTCCAGGAGACAGCTACTATTTGGCG
>VZRX01001050.1:48916-68422 GCA_013398075.1 Notiomystis cincta
AAAAGTCTGTCTATCCTTTTTTTCTCTGCTCCTTTCAATTTTCCCCCCTCCTCAGTTTGGTGCCTTGTGCTGACATTAGAACTCCTGTGCAGTGGAAATGATTGTGACCCCACAATCTGGTAGTGCTGTACATCCACTTTGCACAAGCATAAATTATTTAGCAGTGTTTCAGACAGCAGCAATTGGGTCAACACCATCTCTCACAAAGACAGTGTTTTTTGCTCTTGTCTCGTTTGCTTAATCTGAAAGGTCACTGCAACTGGAAGCATATGTTTATTCTTTTATATGGAAAATATAATACTACTTATTTCCTTCCTAAGAAGCCAGAATTGCTGGAATAACCATTTCTTTCACAGAATTACTGCACTTCTGCTTTTGTCCTGTCTGGAATCTAGAATTTCAAAGCGGCATAGAATAATGGAAAAATTATGATGAACATTTCTGGAGAGTAAAAACTGGAGATATTGATTTGAGTTGTCTCTAAAAGTAAAAATTATTATGTATTTAAAATCAGCTCATCCACTTTGCCTGACTTTGTGCTCCTGGGGGCTCTCATCCAGAGCTATCACTAAGGCTTCCCAATCAGCTCTTTTGAAAGGATGCATTTTCTTTTTCTTCATCAGCTTTGTCTTATCTGCAAAATGATAAAGAAATAAATCTATATTAATGATGTGTACTCATACAGTTAATCCATCCTTTACTTTTAATTTAAGCTGTCAGAGTTTTGTGGCAGAACTGTAAGCAGTCCTATAAATTCTGTATTTCTGCAGTTCTTCCCTGTGGATCCCCTTAGTAGCTTTGCCAGAACTGAAACTAAGCTCAGCTGCTAAGGCAGAAATTGAACAGGTCTGTGGAACAAAATTTCCTGGTGTGTGTCAAGAAAATACTTTGATTCATTAATAAGCTGAAAAATCAGAAAAAATTGACTGTATTTATGTAGTTCTGCAAACTACACTTTGAATTTCTAAAATATTTTCTGCATAGTTTGAGCTTTAACTTATTTTAGCTCTCAGTCTCCTATGGGAAATTTCTGGTTATTTTGAGAATTTCTGATGGGCAAGAACCTTGGCATTTCCCTGATTTCCACATTAGTCAGTGACCAGGAGTCACACTCTTTAAAAGCTCTTTGCTTTCTTGAAAATAGAAGTGATATTTGATGCATGTGATACCTGGAGACCAAGGGTGAAACTCTGCACTTGAGAGTCTTCGTGGAACTTTGCTCTCAGTGTTATCCATGCGATCAACAACATTCCTAGTCAGGAGTGATAGGTGAAAGGAATGAAAGGCACGAGGAAAAGTTCTTATAAAGCAAAAAACAAATCGGCTAAGTTTTGCTCTTTCACATGACTTCTAGCATGGCAGGAAAAAAACCTGAAAAACCAATTTTCTCCAGTTCTTCAGATATACTCATTTTACTGTAATGATGGTAAAAGAAAATGTGTTTTATTTCGCTTTTCATATTTTTGTTTTTTATTTTTAAATTAAAAGCTTAAAAAGATAAATTCCTCATTAAAGTGCAAGAGAACTCTTGCAGTAGTACCTCAGGTATGCCTGCTGTATTCTTACAAAACAGATTCCTCTTTCTTTTTCTTGTACAGCATTTTACTCCACAACTTATGCCCTGAAAGGGAGCATGGAATGAAGAGCTGGATGCTAGCTGTGTGAATGACAACAGCAAAACTAGAACAAGAAGCTCAGGCACCTACATGTGCATCGTAAGCAGGTTTTTTTAACCTCTGGCTGGAGCTTGCAGAGCAAGTACCTAAATTCAGTCTGAAGAGGAGTGGCAATGTGCTTAACCACCAAATAAAAACCACTGGATAGATCAGTAACTTGTAAAGATGTTGTCCATGGTGACCAAGACTTTCTTTTTCCGTATTTCTTTTTTTTTTTAAGCTAAGGATGTTGTTATGGGAAAAGAGGTTTTTCCTTCCACTGGAATTCTATGTGAAAAAAAAAAAAATCTATCTTTATTCATTATTCTTACATTTCTCTTAATAAAGAGGTCATCTACAATTTCTTCTTTTATATTTTTCATCCAAAGTAAAACACTTAGAAGCCTTGAAGAAATGACCTTGGGGGTCCATAAATCAATGTGACAGGTGATTCAATCAACCACATGCCTTCTCTGATTTAAGCAGCTGCTGACTCTCCTGGAGCACGCCGAGTGCAGGTCCCAGTGGCCCTGCCAGTGATGAAGAAAGCAGCGGGTTTGCACTTTTAAAACCACTGAAGCCTGGCTGAGGAAATCACTGACACAAGTGAAATAAGACTGAATATTTAATTTGCATGATCTGCTGGAACCTCCACACTGCACTTTCTCATCCTGCGTGCGCCGTCAGCGTCGCTGCAGAAACTGCAACCTCTGTGGGCCTTTTGTTTCTACAAAGTGATACCTCACGTTGATGCCTGCAATTTTTGTGTGCTTTCCAGGCAAGCACTTCGGGAATTTTAAGGGCACTGCAACAAGGGTAAGGGAAATACTGTTCAAACTTAAATGGGAGATGCAGAACTGGACAAGCTGCTGAGTGCCAACAGGAGACCTTCACCTGGTTGGCCAAATGCTTCTTAAATTCAGAGTGGCTTATTATATCAGAATGACTTAGTGCTAAAATTTTATGGCATTGCTTTGGATTTTTTCAGATAGATAAAATAAGAGGTCTCAACAGAGTTGCTAAGCAAAGATACAGTTTATTCCTGCAACAAAAAATGTCTACTCTGACAACCAATATTTTTCCCCTTACTTAAAATTTATTTGCACTTTGCTATGTCAAAATATCCTGTAAATTCAACAGTTCATAGTGCTTTCCCAGGAATGAAACCTGTCTTCTCAACTTTACTTGTTCAGGACACTGAAGGAAGCACAAAGAAAGATTCAGGAAGATTTTCTCTGAAGGCTGAAAAGTCTCATCTCTGAAAGCAAGTTGCCAATATGCACCTAGCTTTGTAAAATCTACTTTGAATGAGTATTTAACAAGCTTTGGGAACTACCAGGTTTCATACAGTTACTTGGAATAAAGTCTCTGAGTCTCAGTACCATTTCTTTTTTAGTAGAGGATATTGTACAGATTAATTCACTGAAAGAAAATGAAAACATGAAAGAAAACCCAGAAAACTGTCAACCTTATTTTTATAAAACTTTCAAAATTTCCCCCTTTCTTGCGGGAAAAGCAATGAAAAAGTTTTGAAATGTATGTAGAAGGATTCCTCTAGATCCTGGAACATAAGATCTGTCAGACTACCTCTGCTGAAAGATCCGTCGAACTCAGTGTCCTGATTTAAAAATACAGACAGTGGAAGCTCAAGCTAAAAGACACATGAAAACCAACAGATATTTGTATAAATCAAAACTATCCCTTACCTTACCACCTCCTGTCTCACTGCTTTAGCATGTGTCCACCATCCTGATCAACTGGCCACTGCCTTGCCAGGGCTCTAAATTGCACCAAATTCAAGCAATAGGATGGAGCACATATGCACATTTCACCTAGAAAGGACAGCTGATTTTTCATGGCATGGCTCCTTTTTGTTCTCTCCTCCACACATGGTTTTGATCAAAGATTAATTTGAGAAAGTTTTGTGGCTAATGTTACAAAGAAAATCACACTGATTTACTGCAATGGTCCATTTTGTCCTTGAAATGGAAAAAAAAATGATGCACAAAAATTTTGAAGGATGTACTCCCTTATTCTCAGGAAGGAAAATGAGACAGGCAAGGAAAGGTCTCTAATCATTTTCTCTTATGAATTACTTTCCTTCTACTCACTGTGTTTTCCATCATCATTATTTTTTTATGGATCTGCTTTCACCAATATCTTATTGTCATCTTTCCTCCCTCAAATAAGCTCATTAAGCATGTTCAACTTCAAAAGCTAATAGGCAGAGGTGCAAAAAACCACTGACACAGACATCATCATTAATAATGAGCAATGGTGAGCATCAGTCTTATGCTTTTTCTCTTTAATTGCAGTGCATCAGATGTATTAGTGTGTGTTGCCTAAACTCTGTCCCACAAAATAATCCAGACTTAGGGGAACAGCAGTCCAGTCCCAATTGTTTCAGGCAGGCTTCTTGTTGCCTTCAAAGTTGTAGTTTTCTACTGGATCTTCAGCCAGCAGTGGGGATATGCAGGTATGAAAAGGGAAATATTGAAATGAAGCTCAGACCTTCCTTTGGCATGCAAGACTCTAAGTGAAGTACACAGTCTGTGAAAGAAATCCCCAAAACTAATCTAACCTCAGGCAGGTTGCATGACTACATTATTTCGTGCTATTTTTGCTTAGATGAGATGACCAGAAGACATGGAAAGTATTTAGGAAGAGAACATGGACCATGCCTCTCAGATGGAAAGCTAACTTCTGTGAAGACAAAGTGAATTTAAAGCTTGGATGAATAGAGACTGCTGGTTGGATTACGGGAAAAAAAAAGAGAGAGGAAAGATTTATGGTACATTCACACTTAAGTCCATCTGAAATGTAGGCAATAATTCTTGATTATAACATTTGGTAGTTGAAGAATGGATTAAAGGCTACTTTAATCCATTGAAACAAATTAGTTTAGTTTTATGAATATGAATAGAGGTTTGCATAAGGCAAGGATAAGGCTTTATATTTTTTAAAGTGTGTAGTAAATTTGCTTATTTTCATTTTAATGTTAAATAATTTGAGGGAGAACCATGGAAGAATTAAAGGAAAAAACATAACATGGGAGCTTGGGCCAAGGCTCCAGCTGCTCTGAAATGACAAGTTCTGAAAGTGCCAACTAAAGCTACCATGAAACATCTCTGTCTATCATTTCATCTGCTTCAAGGATTTCCAAAGAAATTATTACTACATTCCATAAACTCAACCCTTTATCCTGTGTTTCTTCACTTCTTGGAATGTTTTTGACAAGCATCCCTCATCAAGTAAATCTGAGGAAACAAGCAGATGAAAAAGAAACATCTTTCTAAGGAGTTAAATCACCAAATTATTCTTAGAACCATGGAGACCACAAAGATTAGGGTTTTTTTTATGAAATCCACAAAATATTACTTGCAAAAAAGATTATAGTAACTTTATTGGTATAATGAACTGTCCAGGAATGGTATTTTCTCTCTCTCTCTCTCTCTCTCTCTCTCTCTCTCTTTTTTCTATTTTTTTTTTTAAACTAGTAAGATCCCCAGTAAGGGAGTGGGCTCTGGGTTCTGTCATGTCACATTGTGGGACCCCAGCCCACCCTAGATAGCTGCTCCTCTACTGGTCACTGTAGCTAATCTCCCACTGCTCTGCTCTGCCTGCTCTCCAGGAATTGTGGAGTAAAGACTAAGGGAGACATTTCAAAGAAGTAACACTTTGCAAATACTTTCCCATTCCAAAGACCTGACATTTTACAAAGAATTTCTTTTCTATCAGGCTCCAAGTTTTGCACTCCAAATGTGCCAATTATTGCCCTGCATTAAGATGACTCCAGAATGACTTAGAAGTAGTTGCTTGACTGTCATTTTTATACTTCATAAAATTGCTCCACTTTAGGATAGGCTTATATTTATTACAGAAATGCTCCAAATATGATAACACAAACAAACACAAATTAGACACTGAAGGCCAATCCACTATTTATATTCATGCCCTCTTCTCTCAACAAGACATGACTGGACTCTTTCCGCACTCTACACCTCAGAACACCAAACTTTGGGCTACATTTTTTGTCTGAAATGTGTCTTTCCCCAAGATAAAGGCAGCAGACAGAAGTGTGAGATGTGAGCAACATATGCCCTTTCATCTGCAACTGTAAAAGTCTTGTTCTGCTGACTGGTAAATCAGGTAGGTTTGTTTTTTTTTTTGTCTAAGTAAAAAATTAATTAACTCTTGCATTATGTGAAAGAAAGATATCTTTATCTCATTGTCAAAAGCAAATACTTCCAGACACTTGATCATGACTCTTATAGCAAGATTTGTATAGAAAACAGGAATGTTTTTCTATCTTAAATTTCTAAGGCATCATTCTTGGTCTTTGCTCAAAAGTACAAGCACAGCTCTGTCAGCTCATAAACGGTGTAATAAAGATGAAAAAAGACAATGATCTTGCAAATTAATCCAACCATGCTGGAAAAAGAAACAACTGAGTTTTTAACTTGACTTGGATTTAATCCTCATTAATATTTTATTTGGTTTGGATGCAGTAAGAGGCAGTAGCATGGGAACAAGGAAAGTGCTGGGGAGATTCTGATCACTGTTCTCATTAGTGATTGGAAAGTTCGCTTTTGGAGGTGGATATTTTGAGCATCGGTAGACAGCATGTAACAAAGCCTGATTTTCAGAGTTGGATGAAAAATGTTAACAGTAATTCCACTCTTTGCATGACATGCCAAAATCTTTATATCTCTCTGAAATTTTAAATACGTTATGCTAACCTATTTCAAAGACGCTTGTATTTGGGGGATACTTTCTTTACTTTTCTTTCATTCCTTTAACAATTTATGAAACAGGGGCGAAATAATGGCAGTAAATGTCATCTCTGAAAGCACAAGTGACCAGGAAATGTAGTGGTTTTTTCAACGATATTGAGGCTTGTGGAAGGGAGCATAAATCTATTTATTTCAATACAATCACCGTCAAACATGCCGCATTTCTAAAATTCAGAGCATTATTTTGGAACTTTTTAGGTGCTCAGTTCAATTTTATCAGCCTAGTATCTGTTTGAGAAACCTTGGCCTGTTGCAGTATTAGCTTTTTAATCTTCCAAACACCTCTGAGATCAATGATCAGGTGCAAGATCTTCTTCCTTTAGGGAGAAGCAGAGCTGGGACAGAACAAAAAACAATCTGCTCATGGGCAGGTGGCAATTCAGAGTGGTCCACAGCCCTTGGCTCGTGGATTTGGTGCCAGCTGAGGGAGCTCCTGGTCTTGCTCCGTAATGTCACAATTCCGAATTTAAGCATGCATGGGCTGGGATCAGGAACCACATCAACGAACCATGTTGCAAAAGAATTAAAGGAGTTTGTTCCAGCCCCTCTCTGAGCTGCAACTGGTTTCCAGGTGAGAAAACAAACATGTGCATGTGAGGTGAGGAAGGATAATATGGGAAGAACCAGCTGGGATCAGCTATGACAGAAGGGAAAAGTTTAGACCGACACAACTTCCAAACCAAAGGTCTGAGCTGGCAGAGCCAGAAAAAGAACATTTATTTTCAGAGGCTTTCGTGATGCATGTCATATCTTGTTTCTCCCATTTTACCACCTGAGTTTCCTACTCAGTTCTTAAGATAATTCTCAAACACTAAAATTTCTCTTTTAGTTTTCTGCACAATATTTTCCTTGTTTTCACTAATAGCATCCAAAGGAGGTCTATAAAAGGTGACACAGAGCTCAAGAAAGGAGGGAGAAGAAAAAAGCCTCTTCACGTGACAATTTGCATGTGGATAATAGCACGCAGTGTTCATCAGCTGCAATTTGAACCAGGTCTCCAGAGTTTTCAAACCAACCTAGTAAACTGGGGCCAGGTCCTGACCAAATCTGGGCTGGAATTCAAGTGATTTCACTCCCATGGGTTTCGCACAAAGTTTATGCATTTCTGTATTGTTTGGATAGATACCATGACAGTGTGAGCAGATGGATTTTATTTTGTTTTTAGTTAGAAAATATCTCAGTGCATTAAAGTTATGAATGGTCTGAAGTGAATGCCAGCCCATGAGCCTCAAACTCAGGTTTTACACAAGAAATGGTGTAACGCTTATTACTATGATATTTGAGTGGCCAGTTTTCTTATGACACAAAACACAAATAGTGCTTAGAATAGCCTTCCACACTAATTGACAATCACTAAAAGGTCCCTATTTACTAATAGTTGTAAGGGATAGCATGAGTCTTTTGTACCCAAGTAAATGTGAGGATGAGATGCACATGTCAAAGCCTTGTGTGCAGACTGAACATTCTAGCGCTGCTTGGGCAAGGACATGGCTAGATGATATAGCAGGGAGAGAGGTATTATAATGTTTTAACTTTTCTGATAATTTCAAAAGCAGAAATTGAAATAATCCACTAAATGCATTCCAGTGGGGGACACAGCAGAGCTATCTTTGGATGGGACACATCTATAACCACGACTTCACGGACTAACTACTGATAATTAATGATTATGATCCTCAGACAGGGACAATTGTTCATCTGCTGAACTTCACTCAGGGTCTTAGTTCCATGACTGAATGGTGACTATTTCTATATTGTATTGAATCCATCTGCTTTCACCCTTTAGCTTAAAAAGCTACTAAACCCTAACACACTCTTAGACAGTTATCTGACTTTGGACATCTAACAAATTAGAAGTTCTACTGCAGAGCAACATCACTGCACTCTTCTTTCTGTTTTTCTTAATTTCATCTGCTCCAATAAACATTCAACATTTTTGCAGGGATATAGGCAAATGTAGGGGCTGAGAGAAATGAAGGGAGGGTGCAACAGTGCCAGGGTGTAGTGCCTGGGATCGTTGAGGCTGAACCATCTGGACACTGCAGAGGTGGAGCCACTGACCTGAGTAAGACAAGCTGCAAGTCCTACTCATGCAAAAAAAGATTCATGGTGTGCTCTTGATTCCCCACCTAGCCAAATGACTCTGCCAGGTCAGAGATGCCAAGCTTGCTCTTTCTGCAAGGGCAGTCATGGTTTTGGGGAGTCCCTCAGAATCTGTATGCTTCGTGGGCTCAACAAGGAAGACAGAGAAGGGATCACAAACAGCAAAATGGCCTTCAAGTAACAGCTGGGAAACTGGAGCAGGGACCAAAATCAAACACACTCAGAGATTTGGGGAAGAGTCACTCCTTTGACAGCTAGCAAGGAGAAAGCAGAGGGGACTGTAGCACTGAGAGGAAGGTGACCTGCAGATTTCCCACTCAAAAAATCCTCTAGAATGCACTTAAGCCTTTTGAACTGCACTCTTTTGATGGTCACAAACATTCTGCTTCACCTCAGATTTTCATCACATTCCACAAGGTTTAAAATCATTATTTCTATAGAAAGCTATTTATTTAATCCTTTTAATCTCTTGAAGTATATTTTCTGTGTTTGTTATTCAGTTCTGATCTTTAGATCTATGGGATTAAATTTGTATTGTAGACGAGCCTGGAGTGTTTCTTTTCAGTTTTATTTTATTGAGGGGGAAAAAGCCCCTCAAGTTTAAATTACTGAGATAAATATGGAATGACCCAAGCTGCAGTTCATCAAGTTCACACCACTTCAAGTCAGAGCAAGCTATGGATTTAGAAAGCATGAACCATGAGAACAATTCCAACATAGATCCAGTGAAAACTCCAGTCCCTAAAGAAGTGAACAGCTGTTTTAGGTGGTCTACATCTATCTTCCCTGGATGCATGCTTTGATCATTTTCCCACAATGACATTTATTTCAGATTTCATGACCTCTTCCCTAATTCTTTGTTGCCTCACTCCTTGAATGCCTGGCTTCTTCTTGTGCCCTATGCAAAATGAGTCTGGGATGGTTGTAAAAAGTCACTGAATTGAAACAGCTCTACTACCCATGGGACATTCACTTTGTATAGGAGGGTGCAACTCTCTCTGTAGTTCTAGGAGGCAAAAAAAAGTGGGTCTTGCTGGGTGGTTTTCTACTCTACCCCTCCCCTGCCCTTTTAAAAATCAATTTGTAATATGGTTCATGGCCCAGCCTCACAAATAGCTTCACTGCTGCAACTCAGGGAGCAGCATGGGAAAGCTGTGGCCTTAGCAGTTAAAGGAATGTGCTGAATTACATAAAATTTCTTTTTAAACTATAAGGAATAAAAAGATAACTATCCTGACTTTAGCATGAGTGTATTCTCTAGGTTCAGTTTCATAGATGCTGTATATTATATTGGCAAGAACTAAAAAAACCCTCCATCCAAAAAAGGAATTCCTTGCCATGGGAGAAGAGCAATTTCTCTGTATAAAAGGTCAAATTTTATGACGCTACATGCAACTCTCATTTCAGTGTCTTATATCAGTATCAGTCTGTGAGAAAGTTCAGGATAACCCATTGAAAGTGTGAGAGGAAAGATGCTTGGTGATGTTTATTCTCAGCTGTTCTGTGTTGGAAGTGGACAAGTCCCCCTTGGCAAAGCAAGGAGATACAAGGTCATGGATTTTACCTCATATTCTGCAGGTAATCAGTTACCAGCCCAGCTGACAGGAAGTAACTCATTTGACCACAAAATACACCTCAGCTGACACACTCCAGTGCCTGATATCACCAACGAACTCACACCTTGCTCATGCTCAATTCCCACCAAGCCCTTGTATCTATTACCCTCACATTCCTGTCTCTCATGGTTCACTCCAACCAAGCATAGCTAGAGGGGAAAGAGTACGTGGTGTGTGTGGGGGTGATGTTTCCAGGCCCTGGTAAAGCAGTAATTCAACAGTCTCATAGTCTGCCATGTGAGAGAGTCAGGTTCAGCTCCTCCTCCATCAGAAGAGTTGTGAGACTGCACCTCCTCTCATACAAGGAAATGTTTTAGCCCAGACCAGAAAGCTGTGGGGATGTTCCCCACTCCCCTTTGCTGAAGGGCGTTAGAGAACTACCAGAAAGATGAAGTAATTATTGCAGTTATTAAAAAATTACCAAATACTTCTAAATCCATAATTACTACAGTTCTTAAAAACAAACACACAACTCTTGGCCTCAAAATGAAACGATACAAGATAAGGATACCTGCTGTAACTGTAAGGGTGGCCTCCCACACATGCACTTGTTCAGCAATCACACTTCTTTCTGCTGGAAGGGCTTAGATATTTGGGCTTTGAAACTCAGCATGGAGCTAAAGGGAGCAATTATCACCAACCCCTGCATGGTCATGTATTCTTTTCTCATTTTCTTTAAATCCCTTTTATAAAATATTCCATCCTCCTGTAAGCTGCTGCTCTAGTAAGCTGCAGCAAGGTTTTGTGGATGTGTGCTGCACTTGGAATACAGAGTAAGAAGTAAGGTTTCTGTGTTTGCCTCATGTGAAGCAGCTCTTACTGTCTTTTCAGAGTTTGTTTCTTCTATTTTCAAAAGCTTAATAACTATGGTAACAAGTGTTATTTGTTTTGTTTTGGTTTGTTTTTATATAAAAAAAGATGGCACCATTAAGCAAGAAAGCAGTATATAGTGTCCTAAATAGGAACCTCTGAGCTATACAAAGTTTAGTCTGGCTACTCAGTTTAACTTGCTCTCCATCATAGTCTCTGTGAGGGGCACTATTCATCAGCAGTATTTTCATTTAGGACTCTGAATGTATATTGAAATTATGCCTGGCAGCATGAGTGGAAGAAGAGGCCTTTTAAAAACTGCACTAACATATTAAGATACTCAGTAAACACATGTGTGTTTTGACAATTGTAGAGCTGTATGACTTAACTTCAAAACTAGCTATCCTTCAAGAACTTGAAGGAACCCTTTTTCTTCCTCCCTCAAAAATACAAGGATGTTGGGCAGCAATTATTAAAATCAGAGAGTCTCAAGGCACAGTAAAACACCTCTGTTCTTAAAATCCATTCTAGAATAAACCCCATCCTCATCAAGAGTATGGATAGGAGAAGAATACCTCAGAAGCAAGGGAGAGGAAGAACACCTTTCAGCAGGACTTAAATCTCACACTAAACACCTGAAAGCCCCACCAGTGCTAAAAGCCTCTCTGAGACCAAAGCAAGACAGGCAGTGGAGCAGAGGACACCTTACAATTGCCCAAAATAGGCAGCTCCTCTACAGTGGAAGGCTGAGTACAGACAATTCCTCAGATGGGTCCCAGCTCACAGACAGCCTGGAAGTCCTGAAACAATGCCTGCAGAGATGTGCAGTGTGAGAAGGACAAGTATATTTGCCTCCATGAAAAAAACAGTGTTTCTTGGTCCAGATGCCCCGAGATGCAGGATTGCTTGGCTGCCCAGGGGAAAGAGAGAGAAATAGCAGGACATGGAAATTAGGAGCCATCCTGGAAAGCCATAAAGACCATAAATCAGCAGAGTATGAACCCATTGTGTGCAGAAGCATAAATTAATTTGGGACAACCCCTCTGCTGCACTCCTCTCTCCTCATAGACTTTTGTGGATATTCACATCCAAGGCAGGGTGCTGGAGTAGGAATGGTAGAAGAGATGCAAAATTCACAAACTGGGAAGCATTTGCAAGTACAGGGAGAAACTGAGGTGTGTGGAGGGTGTTGCTTGATCCTCAAGCCCCACTGACTTACTATATGCAATTTATCCCCAGTGAAGCCTTCTCTGGCAACCAGCAATGTTACAGCAAGATGAGAGCAGGAGAAAATGCTGTCTTTTAGAGAATTTTTTTGAAAAGGGATTGAGAAAGAAATTGTAGTTCACAGACAAATTGCTCAGTCTTTTTTTTGGTGAGAATGTGACATGGAGTGGTTTAGTTCAATTAGGGCTGTGGGGGTTGTCCTTCAGTGCTGCTCTGAAAAATTCTTATCAAGAATTGAACCTTACCATTTGTATTGGCCCAGCTTGTCCTGCTTTTCAGAAAGCAGTAATTGCACACAGCTTGCTTTGCTTTGCTTCAGTTCTCCCCTGGGGAACCAATACTTCTCATTTCAGTGAACAGAGCTGAAGCTGAGAAAACGAAGCCTATTGTTACTTGAGCTTAAGAGGCAAAAGATGTTTGGAAGTTTTATAAATTTGGCTTAAAAGACAAGAGTCTTTCCTACCCTCACCATCCACTGGGACTAGCTGAGCTACAGGCTTATGTTTTGATAATATGGAAAAATATTCTCCCACAACTGCAAGGGCACCACCCTTCTCCAAACACCTTTGTCCATTGAGCAGACCTCTTTGGCAGCTCCCTCAGTACAATTACAGTCCATCTCAAGGGCTACATATACCATGTACCTTGATTTCTCCTGGGTGTTCAATTCAGACTAAGCATAAATGAGCCATAACTGCATCTCAGATGGGAAATAAGGCTTCTAACAAGCAGAGCAGAGAGGATCTGAAACAGTCATGTCACTGGAGGAGTGAATGCAAAAGGTTTATTTATTTTAAATTCAGAACTTGATCTAGCATTCCCTAGCATTAGAGTCAATAGTTCTCCACACAACCAGGAGGTTACTGCTCATGGCATCACTTCCAGGCCCACAGTGCGCTAAAGAATTTGCGTGAAGCTCTTAAGCCACTGGGCTGATGCTTTGTGCTGTGAGATAAATAGCACTCACTGCAGCTGCATCTCCATTTCCTAACAACTGGCTTTGCACGTACTAGAGACCTGGAATACACAGATCTTCTTCATCCAGTGGAAACACGTTTATCTCAGAGACCACAGAATTCCACAAGAAATGCTGGCAAGCCTGTCTTCTGCTCGCCAGAGAGGAATCATATACCTTTGCTGCAAACCTTCTTCTTTGTATAAGCAAAGCTACCCTGAAGCTGCAGAACACCCTCCTCTCTCCTTCCTGTTAAAGACATCCGCTGAGCCTTCTCTCTTTGCAGTCCTTGCCACCACAGCTCTCATTTGCATACAGCTGGTTATGATCCTGTGAGACTTGTGGCAGGTGAAGGGCAGTGTGGGCCGACCATCTTCAGACACCAGGCCTTGCTATACTCCATCTAAGTGCAGGTTTGGAGTGGCCTGAAGCCTCCTAAGTCCAGTTCCTCTTTTCCATAACCCTTTCCTACGTGGGAAACTGCAATAAGGAATTTCCCCAAGAAAAAGCACAATGAGACCAAAGATGTTCCTCATTAATATCCTAGATCCTGTGAAAGAAATCCCCTAATCAAAATTTGATTTAAGATACAGGACTAGTTTTAAAGTATTCCAAATGTTTGATACTCACCTTCCTGGCTTGGTGTGAACCTCGCAGTCAAACAAATATTAGCAAAACCTAAAGGTGTCTTGAGTGCATTTAGACATAGAGTCTTAAAACTCATAACTGTTTCTCACATTACAGTAGGTCTTTCATCACTCATGTTATCCTCCTACACAGAATACCCAGCACTTGGGAGCTACCTCTTCAGTGACTGATCCACCAAAGTTTTCAGGTGTTGTATTCTACCTCATAAACACTCAGTAATTTTGACACACAAAAATGTTTAGGAAATTCATGTATCACAGCTGAACCAAAGGGATCCACACCTTTATTAGCTCTAGAAATGGCAAGGAAATGGTGACCATACCAGCACAAGCAAAACGTTGAAAAAAGGCCCTATCATGGCATTTCTACTTCTGCTGCAGGAAAGCACCATTTTGAAAGCTTTTTACAACTGTAAGGGATTAAATTTTTCAAAAACCTGCTCAGGAAATACATACTGCCAAGAAAGTCTTAACTTAGGGATTTTGCAAAACATTGTGCACATGGTGAAGTTTGGATTTCTGACAGCTAATACATCACGCAATACTAAGCCTAGAGGTCCATCTTGTAAGAATTGTTTTTGTTCCCTTTTTTGGCCTTATTATTTGGCTTCTTCTTCTAGATCTGTGATTTTAAACAAGCCTTTCTTTCAAAACAAGACATATTTCCTGCTGGAATTTAAACAACAGTCCTACAGCGCTACATGAATTATCCCCTTAGACAATGTCAAAATATATAACAACTCGAAACAAAATAGTGTCTACTGTCTTCAGGCTTACAAGCAATAAACTCCAAGAAGCTTATGTAAAAGAACCTAATTGTGTATTTTACATGAAATAGCAGAAATATTTTGGCACCAGAGTGCTAGCATAGAGTGTAAAATTATACTTTTCTTGTTCTTTATAGAGATCAGGCAAATGGGCAAATGTGGATGAAAGCAAAAAGTTTATTTTCTATGGAGAATTCTAAAAAGCTGAAATAGTTCTCTTTTAGATGTTTTAAACTTAATTGTCTTTAAAACATATATATGGGGAGTTTTGTCAGAAATTAAAATGTTTAGGCTTTTGAAATGTTTAGGTCCTTCTCAAAGAAATAAAATCAATCTCTAGCAAAACAATTACTCACTAAAATTTTGCTTTCACCCTTTTTGTTTTTTCCTTCACTTATTTGGTGAGAATGATACCTATGAGAAAAGTCAAACTTCAGTATTTGGTGATTTGCATCATTATTCCATGTTTCCTATGGCTTCAGGAGGGTATAAGTTAGAGGATTAAAATTACATCACCAAGCAAGCACATCTCCCCAAACCATTGAGATTTAGGTTGAAATTCAAGAAAATGTCTTTTGGTATATAAATCAGAGCTGTGTATGTGAGGAAGTAAAAGTACTAAGCTTGCCCACTGACTTCTGTGAGTGGCTTAACATTTTTTAAAGTCTGGCTTCTGTTTTGTGATCCCTAATTTTGACACAGAGTTTTAAATATTCAGGCTTTAATTTCTGTTGCCAAAAAAAGTTTGTACATTTCATTTTTATCGTGAAGGTTTTGTATGGCTTTGCATATACACAGAGAAAATGATATATTCAATGTCACCACAGAAGACTGTAGAAATTGAAGGTATGTTTACCTTTTTCAGACAGTGTAACGTCCAAATATCATCACTGAAGATAAAGCTATTCACGGTGAATTTCAGTATAGCTACAAGCACAGCTTGGTCCACTCTCTTCAAGGGGTTGCAAAATGGCCCTATGCTATATCTTCCCTATAACACACTTGTAATTACTTTCTGGCCCCAATTTGGTCCTTTGAAACTAAGCAGATGGTCCTGCCACCCCACTATCCCCTTCTCCATGGAAGACTGGTGTTGGCAAATGAATCCTTTGTAGACAGAACCCATGAGAGGCGCTCACAGTGACAGCTGTGGGACCAGCTAACCCTTGATTAATGGGGCATTTGTGATGGCTGTGGTTTCTGAAGACATTGACAGGCTTGGAACCACACTGACAGCCCTGGAGGAGATCTGGTATTTCACACACACTGTGCAGTACATAATTTTTACATTTGGGGGTTATGCATGGATGCACGTGAGCTAGGCTATCCACAACCATATTTTGAACCTTCCTAGTGCTTGGCAATGCAGGTGCATTTTCTCTCTATTCCTTAAAAAGAACCAAAACTCGAACACCAGGCTTGAGAGGCCAAAAGCAACAAAGTCTCAGTTTTGAAAAGTAACTATTAAATTGATGTTCTGGGATACCCTAATATTGAGACAACAAAGTTTGTGATCATCACCCCTCTCGCTTCCAGGTCTCTGAACTGAAGACCAAGAGCCAGGTCCTTCTGTCTGGCCACCTGTCACGAGGTGCTGCAGACTGAGGGGTGGCCTCAGAAGAGCTTGCTCACTGTCACTGATTTTGCAGATTTGCCACATGGAGCTGGTTAGAATTTGGAAGTCAGTGGTTTGCAAAAGAGCTGCTGGCAATCAGTAGATTAAGTGCACTTCTCATCAGCAGACTCAGCAGGTAGGACAGACAGCAGCTCCATCAAATTAGAAAATATTATTTTAAAATAGGTAATACCTCAGGGAAGGACCCATTTTTTAGGTGTTGTGTAAGTCCATTTTGACATATGTAATGGACAGAAAACCTGGAAGTCTCTCATCTATAAGCAACCTGTTCCAGCTGTTGCTGAGCCTCATTTCCTGACCTCAGGGACCTAACATTTGACACCTACTAGACCATTTTTAGCCTTGTACAAGAAACTGAGATAATAGCCTTGTTCTAACTGGAAGCATGACCTCTGAAATCCTGCCCATGTGTAAACACCCATCCTGACCCAGTCTGTACAATTGAAACAGCATGGCTGTGCACAGCAGCCAAATGAAACTTCATACACTTAAAATACTGTTTCTATGTAGAGTCAATCAGTAGTTGAAGGCAGGCCTGTCTCATCTCTCACCTGCCAGCCACTTGGCTTGGGGTGCTAGTCAAGTGAGCTCTCCTAATTCATCACATGCCAAATCACCAAAATAATCTCTTTCTTAAAAAGGCCTAAGATTAAAGTAAACAAATCCAAGTTATTCTTCAATGCATTATAACTGTTATTTATCAAATATGATTCTCTTGGTTTACTTTATCTTCATGCTTTACTGCTGCCCACCCATAACTTGGCATTTTAAAATTAGCATCTCCTGCACTTCTCTAAAATAATGAATGAGTTTCCAGAACAAGTGTTCAGTTAATCATCTTTCCAGTGATATTCTTTCAGTTTCTTTCCTTCCACACAGACTAGTATGCAGCCTACCTGACTACTATTTAACATTCAAGGGAGCAAGGGTAAGGAATTTAAGGGTTTTACTTGGACTTACTGGAAAATAAGAGAGGCCATTTTTTTGCTTAAATGATGCAATTTTCTGCAATTTTTTGTGATATTCAGGGTTCTTTCTCTAAAAGCTCTGAAAACTACAATTATCCAAACTGTTCTAAAATCTTCTGGGTTTAGAAGATAAGGATGAGGGATGCATGCTAAGTGATTTGGTTTTGTGGTCTTTGAGCCACATATACATATGGCTTCCCTATAGCCAAACCAAAGAAGAGCTTTCTTTAGGGTTGTTAGGTTTGAACAGAGCTTTCTGAAATCGAATTTCAGCTCTGAACTTGTTCAGACAGTCCTAATGGCTCGGCACCTCTTCCCAAGCTTGTCACATGCTCTACTTTTGGTGAAGGAGAGTTGATAAGCCTAATTAAGTGCTTATAACAAACAATCAAGAGCATAGGTCCCTAAACAGGCACCTTCTCACTGCTCACAAAAAAGATGGATTACCCAACATACACACAAACTTCACTGCTAACGTTTATCCTGCCAGTTTTGTACCATCCTGAAGGGGACATGGAGGTTCTCTGATGAACTCAACCTACACCTAATCTGTGTCTTTCCAGATCTCACTCTTGGCAGGAAGCAGAGCAAACAAATTAAAAAAGCACGGTGCTGCCATCTGCTTAATTTTATTTGGAAAATTATAATCTGAAGTTGATGAAAAGGCAGAAAGTTGCTCAACCTATTATTAAAAACAAAGTATATATATGGATGTCTGCAGGAAGGGAGATCTATGTACATGGGAATCATGAAATGATTTGTGAGAGCAGATGAGAGAAGAAAAGCACTGAATGGGTGAGATGATCAAGTAAGCAGTACAAATTATGAACACTGAGGTATTTCCTGAATATTCACATCCTGAGTATCAAGACGACTGAGGCCTCTGGATGGCCAGGAGCCATGGATGAATAGGTCAGAGCAGAGCAGGAGCCAGATGCACCGGCCTGGAAAACTGCTCAGTTTGATTTACCTGAAAAGGAGATGTACCATCACTTGGACTTGGAATAGAAGACACCAAGACATCAACAGCAATTCTCTTGTGAATAATTTAGATGATTAAATTGGCTTAAGGGGAGGGAAAGTGGAAGTGGTAGCTGATGGGGAAAGACAGACACATCTATGGGGAAAGACAGACACATTTCTCTTGTTTTTGGTTTCTGTAATTCTGGAATAAAATGGCTGAGACTTTGTCATTCCTCTTGGTTGGTCGCTTACAATTGACACATATGGAGTTCTTCAAAGTACAACAGTAATCTCCAATTAATGTCAAAGGGTGAGGGATGCAGAGGAACAAGCAGGTAAAGCAATTCAGTTTCTAATGTGTGTTAAGCAGATAAACTCATTTCCCATTTGGCTGTGACTATTTTCCCATGGCAAGAAGTTTGCTGAGAGCTATCACTGTTGCCACCTTTGAGGGGAGGCATCCTGGAGCTCCCAGGGCTCTTTGCTCATATGTGGCCAGGTGAGGCAGCAGAGCTCTCCTGTCTGGCACAGAAACATGGCCCAGCCACATCTTTTCTTATCATATCTAAACTGTGCTTCCTTATAAGCACAGCTCTCTTCTGACTAATACAATGGGTACAAGACAGCCAGTCAATGCAGCCACAAAGTTGTCACTGGCTACTGCTGGCTGCAGGGAAACGGCAGTGGTGGGCTAGGGGTGTGCTACAGTTTGCTATCTACTGGTTTTCAGAGAACTGATCCTGAAACATCTAACTCTTCCACCATTCCAGAGGCCAGAGGTGTGCTGAACAGTCTGTTTCAGAAGGCAGTGAAACACCATAGGATATCTTCCACTGTTAATGAGTTTGACTGCTAAGGAGCAAAGCTCTGAGGTGGCAAGTTTGAGTGGCAATGGCAGCTGTACTCCTGGAGCCCTCAGGGGAGATACTGTCTCTGCCAACTCTTCCTCAGCTTCTACCTCTCCAGAAGCCTCACTTTTATTAGCAGGAAATCACATCTACTTTGCCAGTTTCCAGAGTCTTCATTTTCTCTCCAGAACCAGCTGTACCATCCATGGCACCAACACACAAGTGAAAGTTAGCTTCTATTTCTCTTGTCATTTATTGGTTGTGTACCCATGCCATGGAAACATAAGCACTGCACCTGGGAGGGCTGTCTGAAACCCACAGTGGTATCTCACTGTTGAGGGCTGTTTTCTTTTGTTAGGGAATTTTGTCCCATAAATTCCTAAGAAACAGTAATGCTTAAGGAGAACAAAAGAAGTGGCCAAGCCCAGGGCACATCTGGCCGCACTTCTCTCTCTGAGGGTTTCTCAGAGAGGGGCAGAGATACCGTGACAATTAGGCTGGTAAAAGATGGGAACAGG
>VZRX01001051.1:6785-32420 GCA_013398075.1 Notiomystis cincta
TGCCTTTACCATTTCATTATTGATATTTCCTTTCTGCTTTTAGGTGGGATGATGCTATAACTGGGAACTGCCACCTTAACCAAGCTTGCAGTCAATAGCTATAGATCCACCAGGCTCTGCCTGTCAGTCTTTCTGCTGCCTGCTCTGTTTCATTTTCCACAGTTTTCATCCCCTCAAGGAAGATATTGTTCTTCCTCTCCCTTCCTCCCAAGCCCCAGCTCGAGCAGATTTGGCTTTTGGCATGATTTGATCACCTAGAAATGCCTCTATAGCTGATTTTTGAGAACAGGTGAGAGCAGAGAATCATTTAGGTTGGAAAAAACCCATCAAGACCATGGAATCCAACATTTAAACAGAACTTCCAAGCCCACAACTCAACTGTGTCACCAAAAAAACAACTTTATGGTTCTTCCCTGCCATTGCCAAGTCAATTCCCAGTTGGAAGGACAGTGTGGAAACAGAAGAGATGGGAAATGGAGCTGCAAAGGCCTTGCTGAGGGGTGCCAATCTCATTACACCAGGACATGGACTGGTCTTGGTTGTCCCTCTCCTTGGAAGGATTGGTTTGGTCAAAGCACCCACTTTGAGAGCCAGAGAAATGCTTTTGGACATAAAAGTGCTGAAACCTGAGGAATTTGGAGTGTAAGCATTGCCTGTTTGACTAAATAAATAAATAGGTAAATAAATCACCCTTTCCTTCTGTTTGGACCAGAGACGTTTGTGAGAAAGCAAAATAAATTCTTTTAGATGGGAAAAGGGTTGAAACCCAAGGGACAGGGAACATAAAGATTGTCTCTATCACTGAATAAATAAATATAAAGAAATAAATGAGTTAATAAAGCTTTCCTTCTATTTGGGCTGGAGTTGTTTGTGAGGCAGGAAAATGAAAATCAGGGACACATAAACCCATCTCATCAAGTGTAAGCACTCTAAAAGTTGGACATCCAGGCTGAACAAAGTTTAGGTCTCTCTCCACAAAACCAGAGTTTCATTCCAGCCTAAGTTCAGCATCTGGGACAAAACACCTCCTGGAGATGACTCTTTTGAGGTTTTTATTTAAATCAGCTCAGGGGTTTCTGAGTTAAAAATCCTCTCACCCTTTTCCTGGGAGCTCCCTGGGGAGGTTGTCCCAAAGCCAGGGCTGATGCAGGGTCCTGTGACAACCTCCAGGCTCAGGCAACAGAAATAATTTGGGGTATCAGCCTAAGCCCCCAGGACCTCCCCAGAACCCACATTCCTCAGGCTGGTGAGACACTGGGAGCAGTTGGATTAAAATTCCATATTCCTCCCAGTGCATTTCATGCTGGTGGGGAAAAAAGCAAACCTGCAGAAAAGCTTCATGAAGCAAAAGCTCAGGGCTCCTCCCTGAGAGGGGCTTTGTGCTCAGAGGGAACCATCTCTGGTAGTTTGATTACTTTTGGAAGCAGCAAAATGGGCTGAAGGAATTGCATTTCTTCAGCCAAGGAAAGAGGAGCCAAGTGGAGATGGAATAATTGTCTTCCAGGAGGCTGGAGATCCTTGAAAAAGCCATGAGAGCAATTCTAGGTTTTTCTAGGAGGAAAATAAGGAGAAGTAAGCTTAATTTTCAGCAAAAAAGGTTCAGTTTGGATACTGGGAGAGACAGGAATTCATGTCCACCATAAAATGCTAAAATGGCTGAACAGGGATGGCTGTGAAATTCTCTGATTGGAGATTTTCTCAGCTGGGATAAACTTCTGTTGAGCATCAGCCAGATATCCCAGATCTAAGGGGCTCACCTGTGATTTCTTGGCTTGATACATTCCTTGCAAAGAAAGCTGATCACCTTAAACCAAAACTGTTCCCACAGTTCATTTCTCTCCTTACTACAAGCCTTGGGGTTTGGCCCAAGGCTAAGAGGGAAATACTTCTCTCTGCCTTAATACAATTTATCATCTCTGCACATCCAGGCTGCTGGATGATGAGGTTGATTTTGGATTGGAACCTTCAATTTGGGGCTATACTCTAATTCTGTCTATATCTCTATAGAGAAATGGATAATTCTAATTCTAATTCTAATTCTAATTCTAATTCTAATTCTAATTCTAATTCTAATTCTAATTCTAATTATTCTATTTCTAATTCTAATTCTAATCTAATAATTCTAATTCTAATTCTAATTCTAATTCTAATTTTATCCCAATTTTAATTTTATCTCTAACTCCACATGTTGCTTCCTATGGGTTAATCTCTCCACTTCTCTTCACCAGATCTCTCCAAGAGGCTCTCCAAAGTTCCTGCCAGCCCCTGCTGGGAAAGGCTGTCAGGTTGAGGAAGAATTCAGCCCACCTGAATGTGCCTTTGAGCACAAACAGTTTCCAGAGGGTACAACTGGACTAGTCCTGCATGGGCTGGCTTGATAGCAAAAAGGTTCTGGAGTCTGCTCCCATCCCTGCATCACTTCCATAGTTGTGTATCTTTTTAGTGACTTGGCTGGAGATGTTGCCTGCACGACAGCCTTGGGAATTCTTCCCTCTTCCAGAGGCCAGGTTGGGCTGATAAAGATATTCAATGATCAGTGCATGCTAATGCTGAGCTATCACATTACTGACAATTGTCAGGTTGCTTCCCTTTGGACTGCATGTATCTGGTGGTTTTGTACAGTGTATTATGGGCTAATTAATGCTGTTAATGGTAATGGTTCTCCTGCAAGAAGCCTGGAGTATTATCTCTATTTATCTCCGTGTCACCATCCTTTTATCAAGCCATTAAAGGCAAGCAGGCTATCAGTGGGGCTATCAGCCCCCAGCAGTTAATTCACTTACACCCAGAGGGAAAGTGCTCCACAGATGCAGGATGGAGCTCCCACTCCTTGTGAGGCCTGGGCTCTGCTGCCCTGGCTTCCCCTGCCCTCCTTCCCCCTGCACTTTGAGCCACCCAGCTCTGCCCAAAAGTGGAGGGTGATCTGTCATCCACAGGGCAATCTTGGCAATCTTTAATATCTGCTGGACACACTGGGGTTGGACATTCTTCTAACCACAAATCAGGAAAGCTGCTCCTTCTTCTTTTTTTCCTTTTCTCCTTTTTTTTGTATTTTTTTGGTTTTTTTTTTTTCTTTTTCTTTTTTTTTTTTTTGTTTTGTTTTGTTTTGTTTTGTTGTTGTTGGTGTTTTATTGTTTGTTTGTTTGTTTTTTTTTGTTTGTTTTGTTTTGTTTTGGGCTTTTTTTTGCACTGGGAAGAGGGAGGGTAAGTGATATTTCATCTGGGGAAGCTCAATTGAGATGTTCTTTCCCAGTCAGTCACTACCCCCAAGTGAGAGAGCAGGAAATTCCCGACATTGGCGCCGTGACAGAAAAGGGAAGGGGCCTTTTGTGTCTCTGTGGTGGTGGAAAGAGCCACAGACACCTTTCCCAGGGGAGGGATGATCACAGCAGCAGAAATCCATTGGACAGATAAAAGCCAACTCTCCTTATGCTCAAAAGCAGCATAAACAGGAGCTGGGAGGTCTGAGGCAGAGGCTGCGGAGAGAAACCCTTTCTGATACCTGTCTCTCCTCTGTCAAAACAGCTTAATATATATATATTTTCCTCAAATGCAGGCTTGAAAGCTGCCTTTGTAAAGGAAATGTTTAAATAGAAGGACCTTGAGGAAGATGTGGGGATAACCTCCAGGGATCAGTTGTTGCAGCAAGGAACTTTGGGGAGGCGCGATGCGGCCTTAATCTCACCACTGCCAGCCCGGAGTGGGACAGGGAAATGGGCCAGGGTTTGAAAAGCACAGGCTCCTTCTGCAGCCCTCTGGTTTCACAGCCTGGAGGGCTCACTCAGTGTCCTGGCTTTGCTCCTCAGCCACATCCACCCAAGCTTTGCTGTTCCACACAAAATCCTTCCACTGCTCCGGAGGCGTTGCGAGGCTGGCGGGGAAATCACAAACGTTGGCAGAACAGCATCAGTGCCTTCCCCCAGCTCCCTGCAAACTGCCAGACCCTTGTTTTATCTTCTTCCTTCATGTTTTTACACCTGGGGAGCTGTGAGTGCTGTGGATTTCCCTCTGGCTGCCGTGCAGGACAGAGCCAGGTCTGATCTGGGGACCTGCTCCATGTGGCAGCAGCCAGAGGCACAACCCAGCTCCTCACCAGCTCAGGACAGAGCCAGGAGCAGCCAAGGGCTGGGGGATGGCAATCAACAGCATTAAATAAAACAATTTAGGAAAAAAATCATCTAATTCAGGTTAGGACATGCAGTGCAACCTCCCAGGATGTTGTTTTAGAGAGGAGAGTTCCAACTCATCTGGTGGAGAAGCTCTGAAAGTCCCAAATCTTTCCCATGGCACCATGAAGGGGCTGCAAACTCTCAGCAAGTTTAGAAGATCCTTCTCCTTTGGCAGGATGAGTCCTTGACTTGTCTTTTCCCTGTACCACCAGACTCAGCAGCAGGAAAAAGAACTTATTAGGACATCAAATCCACAGGAAATTCATGGATTTCTTTAGCCCTCATCCAGCTGCCACCTTGTGCACCATGAAAAAAAGGGGATTTCTCAAAGAATCCCTTCCATCTGATCAAGCAAATGCTATCCAGCCTTGATGGATGGACCAAAGGGAACATGGAAATGATGTATTCCTGCTGTCTCCAAAACATCCAGCTCATGTGGTGGCACAATATGAACCCCTCCTCAACAACAGATCATTTTAGGGAAATTCTGAGTGGAGATAACTGTGGGGATGCCAATCAGATCCCAAACTATCCCTCCTTTTCAAGTTAAAAAAGCCCCATTAAAATGTTGTGCCTCCCCTGGAGCTTTATAACTGAAGAAAAATATGCTAAAAATAACAAGTATCACGAAAAACATGATTTGAGAGGTCAAGTTTTCCAAAGCTGGGCTTTGCCTGGATATGACTCAAGCCCAGCATGGATCTCCTGGGTGACAAGGAGGAGGACACAGCTGGCAGTGACTCTGCAGAGGGGCTGCTCCAGCCTCTGTGACTCCATCAGTCCCTCTGGATGTGCCCAGATGGAGAATTCTCGTGTTCAGCCCTCTGGTTTCGAGGCTGCAGCGCCCTGCGCACAGCGAGGATTTGAGAAATTGCTCTTATTAGGCAGAGCTGGTGAGAACACAGAACAAAAAACCCAAATCTACACAAAACTTCCTCCCCCTGAGGCTCTGAAAGTGCCCAATAAATGGCTCAGCTGCCTCCTAGATGGAGTTTTGGCCAGCTGGAAATCATCTTGAGCAACATTTCACCTCCACTGAGCCCCCCCTGCTCTGCCACGATGAAATCTGATTGAAGCGTGCCCAGGAAAGGAGATGAAACATAAACACTGGGGATGGCCAAAGTCAGCTGGACATGCCTACTCATCTATTTACCTCTGAAAGCCTCCCTGGAGATAATGCCTGATTTCCTTCCACAAATGAGGAGTAATGAGAAAGGGAGAGTTGGCCAATGGCTGCAACTTTTGCAAACACCATCCCTGGGCTCAACGTTTGTCCCCATTTATTTCACAGAAGTATTTTCTCTGTTTCAGACGCTATTAACTCTCTCTCTGCCTTTTATTTTTTCTAATTTTATTTATTTTTTTCCTTGCTGGTGTCTTTCTTACAGCTCTGAAATGCAACAGGTGAAATGTCCTGATCCAAAAGCTGCTGAAAACAATGGGAGCCTCTGATGTCCAGCAGGCTGGGAGGTAGAAAAGGAATTATTGTCCATGTTTAATTAACAATTTCAATAATAATAACAACCAAAAAAAAAAAAAGTCAGGTGATGATTACAGCTCCTTGCTGGATTATTGCATATCCCCAGATGTGCTCCCAGAAAATCCATGAAATCTTCTCTCAGTTCCTGCTGCTTTCTTGCTGTGCTGTTCTCTTCTCCAGCAATTTGTATTTTTGTTTTCCCTGCTGAGTAAATTGGAGTTTTTGGGATGCACTTCCACTGGAAGCAGGAGATATTATTGCAAAGTGTGTGGGAATACAAGAGCTGACCTTCCACAAGGTTTGTGGATGTGGAATCACTGTCCTAGTCCTGGATACAAGGCCTGGAAAGGGTCCCTGTGTGCTGTGATCCAACTTGTCACTCCTTTTTTTTCTATCTTTATAACCATTTTATCCATTAAACCCTCTGCAATCTTCTCTCTCTGCTATTAATTGTAGTGATGTAAAAGGAGCAAGTCAGGAGGAGCCTTGATGTCCAAGCAAGTGAAAAAGAAACTTTTTTAAGTGATCTGTGGCACATTCCTTGCCCAAAATCCCATCCAAGGGCAGGGTGTTGAATCCTTGGCTCTCTCTGATAACAGATATGGATAAAAAATATCTAAACCTGTGGCTTTCTAAAATTATTTGATAGTTTTAACCCCCCAGCCCTGCTCACAAGGCAGGAAAATGAATAATAACAGTCTCACATTTGTCCAGTGCTCTCTGCAAATCCATAAAAGCTCATTTTGTCTCTCAGAGATCATCAAATAAAAACCCAGAGTCTTCAGGGACTGGAGAAATGGGGCAAACACTGGGTGTAGGAGCAGAGGGGAGCAGAGGGAGTCACAGAGATTGCTCAGGAAAAGAACAAAGAAGGAAGGGTTTGAGGAGAGGCGAAGCTCAGAGGAAGGACAGAAAGGTGGAAAAATCCTCTTTATTAAGAACACAGAGCTGTGATTTTTACATATTTTAAAAAAAAGATACTTCCACATGAAACAAAAGGAAGAAAGCTCCTTTGATGGGTTTATTGCTCTGTTTTTATGGATCTGATTCTTGTTCCTACAAAGGTCTCGTTCCATCACTCACTCTGAACAAAGTGATTTGATGGTGTGTTCACCCTCCCTTAAAGTAACCCCAAAATGTCGTGGTTTTTGTGTAGGAATTGAGTCAATCTCTCCAATTTCCCCACATTTTGAATGTCACCCTCAAACTCCTCTCCAAGTTAATTCATTGAGATAAAAAATAATAAAAAAGAACTGCTTTAATGGGAAAAAATAAGAAAAAAACCCTGTTTTAATGCAACATTAAATTATTATTTAAAGCCACAAGAGCCAGAAAATGCAGAGTTAAAGTTCCCAGAGCCCACTGAACAACCCCATGTCCCAGAAAAATGATTTGGAGAAGGGGTCACAGTCACAGTGGTCCAGGGAGCTTCAACCCTTCAGCCTGGAATTCTTGTGCTAATGTGCTTCTCCCTCCCTTTCCAACACGTTTCAAGCATTGTAAAGAGCAAATTATACCAATCTCTAATATTCTAAATTTATTTCATGTGCTAAATACTGCTTTGTTTAATGCCACACACTTTGCTAATATAATACATTAGGTTTAATGGTGCAATTTGTGGGAAAATATCCCAGAAAAACACTTTGAGTGAGCCTTTTCCATCCACCTGAAATGGATACAAACAGGTATGTGAGGAGAGGGAGACAGGGTTTAATGGATGGGGTAAGAGTCATTCCCATCTGGCTGCTTCCAGAAAGTCTGAGAAAGGAGATTTTAGAAGGAAAAAAGAGAGGAGTGAGGACAAACTGGGCCTGGGAGCAGGAAGAGCACAGCCCACACCTGTGGGTGTTCCAGTCTGGGGGATGTTTAAGGTGTCCTGCAGGGTGACATGAAGGCCTTTTCCCACATTCTGATGCACATTTTCCCCTTTCCTTATCCAAGAGGAGCCTCCCTCAGCTCCAACCCTCTTCAGGCTCCCACTGCTGCCATTCCCAGGGTCAGTGAGCTCCAGTGGATCCCACAGAGGCTGGGGGAGCTGAAGGCAGCAGTGACATTGCTGGGGACACTGCTGGCCCTGCTGGCTCCTGCCACAGTAAGACCAGACCTTGGGAAGCTGGAAAAACATGGGATGAAGGGACCTGGGTGTGGGGAAACACTGCTTTGTTCAAAAATCACAGCTGTGCTGGGCCTCAGGTTTCTCCTCAGAGTAAAAGAGGGAGAAAATATCACTGATCCTCTTGTCTCTGGGAGTGGTGCTGCCATGAAAGAGCTCTGCATGGAAAGGTGATGTTTCCTGGCTTTCCCTTCCAAGGAAGGGGCTCCAGCAGTGCAGGAATTGTGACATTTGGGTCAGGAATTCATGCTGGATTTGGCAGCACTCAGTTAATGTTGGGCTTGATGGCCTTAAGGATCTTTCCCAGCCTAAATGATTCTGTGATTCTGTTTTGGGAAGAAATGCCAAGGGGGTTTTACCTGTTCAGGGATAAAAACCTTTGGAGTGGTGCTGGCCAGGGACAGACACCAAAACAGCAACAATCTGGGGCACAGAGGGAAAAAGCACCTCACAAAAGCAAAGAGCAGAAGGGCACAGGGCAGCATCACAGGGAGAGAGGCACTTCCTCCCAAATAAAAATGTGCCTGTCCATCCTGACCCCAAAATGAGCTGGGATTTATTGATTTAGGCTGGATCAGCTCCTTTCAGCACGAAATGGATGCGAGGCACGGGGAGTCTTGGAGTGGCTGGCAGCCTTTTGGCCCATCAATATCCGTGAAATCAGAATTAACCTGTCTGGGCTGCTCACTCCCAGCCTTTGCCCAACCCCAGCAGCACAAAACCAGCCCCTGACCCGTGGCCAGGCACAATCCCCCACGCTGCTCCTGCATCCCCCCGTGGTCCTGGCGAGCGGCGCCGTGGTGGGAAAATACCCGTGCAGGGAAAGAGCTGGAATTACAGCTCTGAGAAGGAGATGATCTGCAGGAATTAATGCAGCAACACATCACACACACGTTTAGCTGTGTCCATAAAATTGGATTTGCTGGGAGCTGGGGGGATTTGCCCTGCTCAGGTATTACAGGCTCTGCAAGCAGCGGTGAGGACGGCGTGAGGCTGCTGCAGAAAAGGCTCAGAGGAGCCTGAATTCAGCATGAATTCAGCACTGGGCAGTGACACAGGCCAGGCCTGCAGCAAGGGAAAAGGTTCGGGGCTAAAAGCACTGAAAAAAATAAATTGGAGAGAGGTTTGTGCCTTCCTGACTTGTCTGGACTCAAAAAGTGGGGTTGTGGATGTCTCATCCCTGAAAGAGTTCAGGGCTACCTGGATGGGGTTGGGAGCATCCTGGGATAGTGGGAGGTGTCCCTGCCCTTGGCAGGGTTGGAACTCAGTGGGCTTCAAAGTCCTTTCCAACCCAAACCAGTCTATGACTCCATGAAAAATAACAACAACAGCCTTAGCTCACCTCTCCACTTATTTATGACACTAAAAACTAATCTGAAAAGGTCTTTTCCAGCTGTTTTTTTTTTCCTTTCCTGACTACTTTTTACCTTAGAAATAGCAAAACCAGCAAAGACACAGGAGGGTCACTGTCGTGCCCTGGAGGTTTTTTTGGCTCTTTATCAGGGACATTCATAAGTCCACAACAAAATTTCTTTTTCTTACCTTGTTCTCAAGCCCTTGAGCTGAAGGGGAGATAAAAATGAAACAGATGCCAGCTGGAAGATGAATTGGAATCCCATCCCCTTCTCAGTTGCTCACTGTCCATCTCTTTTGACACCTTGGGCCCTTCTAGCCACACATTTCTCAGGTGTTTGGTCGGGTTTTTTTAATTATTATTTAAAAAGCCATGGAAATATTTCTGTTCCTGTGGTGCCATCCACCTTGCCAGCACTTTGAGGCCATTAATTAATTGAGATTCTAAACAGTGCTGTGAGGGGGGGAAGCTGCCTCTGTTTGTAGGGGATGTGTGGGAAGGAGGAGGCTGAATCCCCTCCCCAAACCCCACAGGTGAGATTCAGCCAGCTCAGATAAAGCTGCAGGAGTTGGTGGTTGAAGTCCTTTCACACTCCAGAGAAGGATTTATCTTCCCTTCCAGCAAATATCTACGTTTGGCTTGTGAAAAAACAGAGTTTGGGGAGGCGAATCCAACTTCAAGGAGTTTGTACAGGACTGAAAAATGAATTTGTGTTGGAGGCAAGAGTGAGTTGCAGCAAGCCAGGAGCACAAGGCACTGCAAAGTTTCGTGTTTCCCTGCAAATCTTGCTCAGTTTGTGGCTTAGAGCCAGAAATGACATCCTGTAGATGTCTGTCAAACCACAAATACCACAGAGAGATACAATAACCAGGGGCATCCACTCTGCCAGGCAGGCAGCACTTTGTAAAAACCAAGCTGAAAACAAACACCAGGACACCCTCCAGGTGGGGGGTGCTTCTGCTGGCTGCATCCTCACTGCAGGGATGTGCACAGGGCCAAAAAGAGAGTGGAAAAATTCCTGAGAGAAAAAACCCAAATTCTGAATGTTTCCAGGCAGCTGTGGTGGGGAGATTGCTGGATGGAAGCTTGTCAGGGCAGTTCTGGGGTTTAGGTGATGGTGAGAGCTGGGGAACATGAACATCCATCCATCCATCCATCCATCCATCCATCCATCCATCCATCCATCCATCCATCCATCCATCCATCCATCCATCCATCCATCCATCCATCCATCCATCCATCCATCCATCCATCCATCCATCCATCCATCCAGCCATCCATCCATCCCTCCATCCATCCATCCATCCATCCATCCATCCATCCATCCATCCCTCCCTCCCTCACTCCTGGTGCTCTCAGATCCCACCTGAGATGCTCCACTGGCACTGGGGACACCCCTGAGCTGCCACACCTCCAGCACAAAGACTCCCTGCAGCAGAACCTCTGCTGAGAGGGAAAGGATGGGTGTTCCCACTCCTGATCCTGCAGGGATGGATCAACCTTGCAGGCAGACTCTGGGCACACATGGGTGAGGGAAAGCTGCAGAAGCACATCCCAGCACACACCTGCTCTGGGGCTGAATAAAGCTGCAGTGCCCTGGCAGCGTTTGCAGCCTCTCAACTTGCTCTGTGTAACAGCAGAGACAGCAGGGCTGGCACCAGAGCACAGAGGACGGGTTTGGGCTCAGGCCCATCCCTGCCCCACTGAGTGTGGCCGTGCAGCAAGGTGTGACTGGAGAGAGCTGCTGTGCCAGCAGAGCAGGGGGAGCAGGGGGAGCCCCTGTGCCAGCCACATCCAGCCAGGGCACCCCTGGAATGCCTCACTGGGGCACAGGCAGGAACAGGGCAGGATTTCCCATGGTGAGAACACCAGGGCTCCTCCCTTCTGCTGGCACAGACATTAACAGCCACAAATCACACCCTGCCAGGCTTCACCCAGACTCTCCCTGGATTCCTCAAGGCACAGCTTTGTGCAGGGTCAGGCACCAATTTGCCACATGGATTAAGGCTGCTCCAGCACGTCCCCTGCACCAACAGCTCCTGCTGTGTCCCTCATTGTCACCCCACCACCGTGAATGACTCTGGCAGCTCCTGCAAAGCCTCAGAGAGGCAGCTGTGCAATGTGGCCCTGAGGGATGGGAGTTTGCCCTGATATCTCTCCTCACCTCTTGTCTTTGCCACCTCCTGCAAGAGGGCAGCCTGGACTCTGAGACAGAGAAGGGAGGAGAGAGAAGCACGCAGCCCCAGAGTGCTCCTGGTTTGTTATCTGGGGCTTGGTTTGGTTTGGTTTGTTCATTACTTCGGGTTTTTATTGGAACTGTCTCCAAAGATCCTATTCCCTGGAGAATTACTCTGTGCCCTGTAAATTCCTACTGCTGATTCCCTTTGTTTCATCCTGGGTACCTGAGCACCAGAGAGGACTTGAGGGGCCCAACAACCCCCTGAATGGTGCCTTTCAGGCCTGATTTCCATGGGTTTTATGTTAGAGTTCACATCAGGTGGTGCCTTTTGCAGGTCTGAGTCACAACTCTCGTGCCAGCCCTCCTCCCCCTGACATGCCCTGGGGATATCTCTGGCACACCCTGGGATAGCAGGAGACAGCAGAGGTGCCTTGCAGTGCCCACAGCTTGTGGTGACACCAGGGATGGCTTTCAGAGAAGGGCAGGCTTCATTCCAGCCTTCCCTTTGAAACCTGGGATAATGGAAGCTGGCCCTGCCCATGGCAGAGCCGTTGGAACTGGGTGACCTTTAAGGTCTCTTCCAACCCATTCCATGATTCTGTGAAATGAGATTTGGGGGGGGTGGGGGGTGGGGGGAACAGCAGCTTTTGCAGAGCCCAAACTGTCAGAGATCATTTGTGCTTTTAACCTCTCCCACATTTCCCTTTGTGCCATCACACTGAGCACTGCCAGGGCAAGGGGTGCCATTATTCCCACGTTATTCCCACGTTATTCCCACGTTATTCCCACGTTATTCCCACGTTATTCCCACTGGGATGACCCTGGGGCTCTGGAGGGAGGGAGGCTTCACACCGAGCTGCCCTCCTGGCTCCACGCCGTGTCCAGGGGCAAAACGATCTCTGTCCTGCCCCAGGATCTGTCTGACCCCCAAATCCATCCCTGAGCAGAGCTGGAAACGGGGCTGCAGAACCTCCCCTTTCCCAGTGCAGAATCTCCCCTTTCCCACTTCAGACCCTCCCCTTTCCCAGTGCAGAATCTCCCCTTTCCCACTTCAGACCCTCCCCTTTCCCAGTGCAGAATCTCCTCATTCCCAGTGCAGAATCTCCTCATTCCCAGTGCAGAATCTCCTCATTCCCAGTGCAGAATCTCCTCATTCCCAGTGCAGAATCTCCTCATTCCCAGTGCAGAATCTCCTCATTCCCAGTGCAGAATCTCCTCATTCCCAGTGCAGAATCTCCTCATTCCCAGTGCAGAATCTCCTCATTCCCAGTGCAGAATCTCCTCATTCCCAGTGCAGAATCTCCTCATTCCCAGTGCAGAATCTCCTCATTCCCAGTGCAGAATCTCCTCATTCCCAGTGCAGAATCTCCTCATTCCCACTGCAGACCCTCCCCTTTCCCACGCGCGGCTCCCCGGGCCTCGGGAGGAACCCACCGAGTCTCTGCCCCTCCTGCAGGGCTAAATCACCGCGTGGAGTAAATAAAAACGATAATAGCAGAGCTATTCCCTCTCTTTTGTGTCTGATTAATGCTTCCCCCGGGCACCGAGCCCTCCCCGCGCTCCCGGAGCCGAGAATCCCCTCCGGCCCCGCTCCCTCCCCCGTTTCCACGGCACTGTTTTTGCTGCCGGCTTCTCCCCTCTCCCTCCCATCGACTTTGGGCAGATTGCAGCAGGGAGATGATGGATGGCTGGATTAGACGCTGCACTCCTACTTCAGGCTCACAAGGCGATATTTTCCTGTCCTGTTTGGATGCCTCTCCCCCACTGTGAGCACCAGCGGGAGCAATTGTTGCAGGGCAGGACTCTGCTGGACACGGGAGTGCTGCATCCATCCACTCCAAAAGGGAAAAGAAAAGGTAGCCTGGCAAATATAATCAATTATAGCAGGAGTGCTGCAAGGTGAAATGAATAACCGTGTGCTTCACTGTCCAAGGTTCAGAGAAGGTCCCAGGCAGGGAAAAAGGAGAGATTGCTGCTGGCCTTTAAGGACAGCTGCCTCTCCCTGCTCAGGGGCTGTCCCACCTAATCCAATTTCACATCCTGCCTTTAAAATGTTATTGGACCTTCCCGGAATTCACCAACGTTGAAACTCCAGGAAGGGGAACAGCAGGATCCAGGCAGAAGCCCAGGACTCCAAAGTGTATTTACAGGGCTGGAGAACACAGGTGGGTCCTGGAGCAAAGCTTGCAACTCAGAGTGTCCCCTCTGGGGCTGGGTTTGCTCTGAGGGGTTACATTGTGCAGCTGAGTCTCCAACAGAGCTCTTGGTTTCAGGGCTATCATTTCCCCAGCAGCAACCTGGAATAGTGGGAGGTGTCCCTGCCCATGGCAGGGGGGTGGAGTGGGATGAGCTTTAAGGTCCCTTCCAACCCAACCCATTCTGTGATTCAGTGGTCAGTGGTTTAATGTTGGTAACAGCACCTAAATTGCAATCGAGGATCCTCTTCCCACATTCCCACGTCACTGAGACCTTCAGGAGGTCTCACATTGCCCCTGGGGGCAGTGCTGCTCCCAGGGCACAGCCTGACCTCCAGAAAGCTGGAGGATCATGGACAGTGCAAAGGAACAGCCCCATCCCAGTGAATTCCACCCTGTGCCTGGGATAACGTTTCCTCAGAGGGAGGAGGAAGGATGGGAGACACATCAGAACCATCCTGGGATCCCAACCTCTCTCCTCCAACCAGAAATAAACCACAAATGACCACAAGACCTCTCTGAACCACCACAGAGATGCTGGGAAGCTGCTGGAGTGGCTGGGCCTCCCAGCACTGCTGTCACAGCCAAGAGAGGACAGGGGATGGATATTTCTGAATTCCCAGCTGTCACAGCAGTGGGATTTCTGTGGGGAGCATTTATTTGGAAATCTTGCAGTGACTTCTTTCACAAATATAGGCCCAGGATTTCCAGGGAAGGAGCTGTATCAGGAAAGATCTGGCACACCCTAAATAATAATCATTATTATTAGTGTAATTATATTAATTACTGTAATTACGAGGAGGGCAAGACACTACAGGAATTACAGATGAGTAGGGTGTGTGCAGATGCCAAATGTTAGTGGGTTTTCCCTTCCTCTCTGCAGCCTGGAAGCATCTGCACTGCTTGGAAAGAGGGGGAGAGAGCTCCAGAAACACAAACACAACACACACTCTCCTGCAGCCCGCGCGTGTCGAGATCAGAGTGTCAGGTAGAAAATGCTGCCAGAGCCTGGTAGGCAAAAATTGACAAGGGAATCCAGTGTTATCTGGAACTGCTCTCTCCAGAGAGGCTGAACATCTTTGATAGGTTCACTCCAGGGGAAATAACTTTGCAGGATAAGAGGCATTGATGTGCACCGAGCAAAAGGCAGCCCGTGTGTGCCGTGGGCTTGGAGCTCTTTTATTTCCTCCCTCTCTCTTCTTTCCTCTGCTCGTTTTCCCTGTTTTATTTTTATTTATTTTTATTTTTTTCCTTCCTTTTTTTTTCTCTAATTTGGCTTCATCATCATTTTTCAGAGGAAGGGTAGAAAGGATCGAGTCGTGCCGGTGGCTCCGTGGAGTGGGGGAAGTGAGGATCAGGAGAGGGAGGGAAGGAGGGAGGGGAAATGTCAACAGGCAAATCTGAAAAGCAAACCTGGGGAAGGGCTGTGTGTCTAGGGGAGTGTGTGTTTGTGCTGATGGAGCCTCTGATGGAGCACAGGGAATATTTTCAGGATTTTCCCCCGTTTTTCGAAAGGAGGGAAAGGTGGAGCCTCTTTTGTCAGGAAAATCTGCAGCAATATTCCCATCCTTTGGCAATCCAGTGGTCTGTCCTTGTGTCTCAGGGAATCAGATGCTGTTCCTGCCATGGCACAGCCCACACCACTCTGTGAGGGTTTGCATCCTCTTTGATGCCTTCCCCCTTCCTCCACTGCTGCAAAACCATGGCCTGGGTGAGCACAACCCCTCTGGCACAACACAGCCCCAAATTCTCATCCTAGATTCTGCTCTGTGCATCCAACAGTTGGATGATTTCACCTAGGGCTGGGGCTTTGCTGGTTTGAGGTCTCTGGGAAGCACCTTGCTCCCACTCTGCTCCACCCTAATCTCTGTTTTGGGGAGCTGGGGGTGGTTTGGGGGTTATTTGGGGCTTTTTGCAGCCGCCTGCAGCTGGCTGAGGGATGGGTGGCTGTGTCTGAGCTGTTTCATGGTCAGGAAAGAGGGCTGGCTCCTTGCAGAGCACAATTCATCTCTCCCAGCTGGGCTGAATTGCACTGAGGAAGTTCCTCCTTCTCTCCATCCCCCATAAAAGGCACCCAGACAGCTCGTGCAGATTTAGGCATCCCAGCTGATGATACCAAGTTGGATGCATGGAACCTGGCCAGAAATCTCCTTCCCCTTTCAAAACCAGAGGATTTTTTTCATCCTGCTCCAGTTTTGTTGGTTTTTTTTTTAATTCCTGAAGGACAGAAAGGGTTGGGGAAAACGGTGCTGTGGGGATCCAAACACCTTGGGGACATTGCAAAGCCTCTGGATGGAGAGGGAGGGGTCTCTAAATGTTGCTGTGGGGCTTCCAAAGGTGTTCTGGGATGTGATTCCAAACCTTTCCTTTTGTATGAACTCACACAAGCCTGAGCCCACAGATGGAAGAGGAGGAGTGCAATGAACTCACAGCCTTGTGGGACCATCACAGCTGCTCCTCACCCCCCAAACCTCCCTCCCCCAGGGACACTGCACCCCACACTTTGTCCTCTCTCACTTCACCTGCCCTGGAGGAGGAGAGTTTCATTTCCTGGTGTAGCACAAGGCAGGAACTGTGGTTCTCACCAGGATAAAATAAAGGAAAAGACCATTTCCAGGTCCAAAGGGCTCTGCTTTTTTTTTTTAAAAATCCTGGTTTTTTGCCTTCACCAAATCCCAGACAGACTGAAGGGGCTGTAGCTTCACTTCTATCATGTGTTCCAAAATCTGGGCAGCATGCTGGCTAAATCAGTTCCCTGTGCTCTCTGTGTGTAAACCTCCAATTTCAGAGATTTACTGGCTTTAGCCAGCCCAGAAAGGCTGAACAGAGATAATCATTGTTATTATTCATCACATTGCAGCAGATTTTACACATGCCAAGCAGAACTGCCATTCCATCCTTTTGGGAAGGGCAGGATTGGCCTCCTGCTCTCCAGCAATTCCCACTCCAAGTGCCCAAACCCTGTAATCTGATCTGCAGTGGAAGATGTGGCAGGAATTGCTCTTCCTGTGGGTCTAAACCCGTGTTTTAACCACGAGGCCACCTCTCTTTGCTGTGCCTCTTCCAGTCTCTGAGGATCTGCAGTGATTGCTCAGGGAGTGGGGCTGATTTATCCCCCTGGAACTCTCCAGGATAACGACTTCTGGAATTTGGGGACAACTGAATGACCACAGAGAACCTCTGCTAAGTGTCCCATCAACTTCTCTGCATCCTGGCTGAGCACAGTGCACATCCTCACTGGGGTTATAAAGGGAATTAGGGGTTTTAGTGGGAGGAGTATCCAAAATAGCTGCCTGTGGTTTGAAATCCCTATGGATTTCAGTTCTAGGGAAGATTTGGCTTTACTGGAGCAGGATTCCCTGTTCCTCTAACTCACTCTATTCATGAGATCTTCACAGGGCAGAAATTTTACCACCAGAACCTGTTAATTTGGCCAATCTGGCAGCAGCAGCTCTCCAGGCATGGGGTCCCCTCATGTTTTGCCCCAGGGGTTTTGCTGCACAGGTGAGAGGGGGCACCAGCCCTGCAGCCTGTGCAGACACATCCCAGTTCCACCAGCAGATTTATCCCAGTTCTATCAGCAGAAACATCCCAGTTTCTCCAGGATGGCTGAACTGGTGGGATGTGGTGCTCTGGGGCACCAGGAGCTCAGGCAGACTCAAAGCTCAAGTGGCTGCAGCCTCAAAATTCACAGGGAAGTCATCTGAAAGCTCATGGAGAATAATTGGTTCAAGAGCCAGCTTGGAAGTCATCTTTGTGTCCCAGGAGACGTCTTCCAGATTAAAAAAATAAAATAAAAAGAATTAAAAATTCCTGCCTTGCCTTTGGAAAACTCTCAAACCCTCAAATAATCTTCCTGGATTGACTTCTTACAGCAGTGTGGGCTGAGTTATGTGAAACATTTCCTTCCAGCTATGGCAGAAGGAGGCAGGCTGGAGCTGGAAAAGTCTTCCCCCAAATCACCCAGCACACTTGGAGCTTCTGACTTCTCCCAGCACAGGAGAATTTTGGAGCTCCTGGATTCTGGTTTCATGTTTGGGAGGCCACATTTTGCCTCTGGATGGGGGAAAGCAGCCACATCCAGGGAAGCTTTTAGCCTAGGATCAGTTTCCACCTGGAAGATGTAGGATTTGTTTCAGAAAAATAGTCAGGCAACAGTTATTTAGAGGGAAATAATTCCCAGTGAGGGATTGCACTGACCTTATAAACTGTGCAAGTGAACTTGTGGGCTCCTTCCCTCCCCTGATGGAATTAGCTCCATAAAATGCTTTGCAGTCCATTTCTTGTGGCCTGCATTTATACATATTTTACTCCATAAACATGCATTTAATGTCCCCTTGGAAATTATTTCCTGCGTGTACTTAAAGCTCTGCATTGTCCTAGGGCAGCAACTGGATGAAAAATAATTGAAACCATTAAGATCAGCTTTTATTTCAAAGGAGGAGGGGAAAAAATAAAGAAAGGTAATTGCTGGAATGTGTCTTTTTCAAATTACACAGTCCCTGGGATGCCTCTGCCACCGGTGTGTTTTAATGCTGTAACAAAAATGAGGTTTTCCAGTGAGCTGTGATAGAACATTTCTGACCAAAGGGAACACCTGGCTCCACCTCCAGCCAGGGATTCACCTCCTCACAGGCTGCTTTCCAACACCAATTATGCTCCTGCCTTTCCCTTGGAACTGCAAGTCTTGGGGATTCTTTCTCTGAGGTTTTCATCTTGTCCAAGTGTCAGAATTGCAAGCCTTGACTTTTCCTGATTTGGCAAGGAAAAGGTAACTCTGAGTTGGTGCTGGGTAGAGTGAGGCTGTTCTACTGACCCTGAAAAACATTTAGCTGGCTTAGGTTATTCTTTTTTCCTCTTTTACCAGTCCTGTGGCTCACCTGCCTTAATTTCAGGTGTGAGATTTGACCTCAGGTGTGCCTGAACAACACCTTGTGTTTATTAACTACATTCTGCCAAATCCGCCTGTACTGACAGAGGATCTATCCTGGGGTAAAGATCACATTTTTGGGGACACTTCACAGGACTCTTTGTCCTCAGTGAGGGTCCTGCTGGTCATTTCTCACTGAAATGGGGGAGCTGTGCCAAAAAATTCCCACCTGAGCAAACTCCCCCCTCACCAGCTCCCTGGTTTGCTTTAATTACTGCTGCTCCTTCTCGTTGTGGGCACGGATGCTAATTAGATGTAAGTGGCAAAGAAAGAGCTGATCTGAGCTGCTGCTTGAGAAATACAGCCTGAAATCAAAGAAATTGGGGTCAGCACCTGACTACACTTCTCTAATGCTGGCTGCTGATTAGCTCGTGTTTACAAGGGTGGCTACAGCCCCTGCTGCCGTGGGAGGCTCCTCTGCAGAGCTGGGCACTGGGCACTGATGGATTTGTCAGCTCACAGGTGTTAATTGGCCTGTGAGGGGCCTCAGGACTCTTGGGAGTGGGAGAAATGTTGATTATAACGTGTTACGAGGCCTCTAAAGGGGAAACTGAGGCAGAGGAAATAGGGAGAAATAGGAATGAGGGCAGAGCTTATGGGTGCTGTGGGCACTGAGCACTGTCCCAGAAATGATGGAGAGGTGGTTTTGATGCCCAGCTCAGCCTAATTCCTTCCTGCAACTCAGCATGACCTGGCCATGTGAGGCAGCAGCACAGAGCCCCCAGCCCTGGGCTGATCCCCCAGTTTGGGCAGCAGGAAAGGGGGGAATTCTGTCCCTGTGCCCCTTCAGGTGAGACTCCACCTGCTCCAAACCTGGATCCAACAGCAGCAGGACCTGGAGCTGCTGGAGAGATCCAGAGGAATCCATGGAGCTGCTCTAGGGCTGGAGCCCCTCTGGAGCCAGGCTGGGAGAGCTGGGAATGTTCCCCTGGAGAGGAGAAGGCTCCAGGGAGAGCTCAGAGCCCCTGGCAGGGCCTGAAGGGGCTCCAGGAGAGCTGGAGAGGGACTGGGGACAAGGCCTGGAGGGACAGGACACAGGGAATGGCTTCCACTGCCAGAGGGCAGGGCTGGATGGGAGATTGGGAAGGGCCTGGAGCTGCTCAGGGATGGAATCAGCCCCTGGCAGGGCACAGGGGCTGTGGAAGAGCCAGCACAGCTCTAAGTCCATCCAGGACTTCTCCATGGAGTAGATGTGACTCAAGAAATGCCCATGGCAGAGTTAGGGGCTGAACCCTTCCCTCCAAACCTTGATTCCAGAGGCACCACTGGGCTGTGACCTTCACTGGTCTCATCTTTAATCAAAGTCAAAAACTTCCATGGAGATGAGAACAGCTTTGATGAGAGCTGGAGGATGAGCCAAACTAACAAAGAACTAATTGCTACTAGGACAGGAAATAAAAACACCAAACAACCTAAAAAAAAAATCTGCCAGTTCCTGTAGCTGAGGTTTGTGTTGTGCCACAAGCTCAAGAATCATTGTCACACCCAGCCATGGACTGGTGTGTGGGTTTCTCTCTGTGCAAGAGTCATAAGTTTAAAAAATTTATTGATTTTATAATTAAGGAACTCTGCAATACATAAAGTTAAAAGCCGTGCCAGCATATACACAGAGACCACATAAAGATAAACAAACATTTAGATTTAACACAGCATAAGTGCAATAATCACCCATAAATGTAGTCATCACCAACTGTTTAATATAGATCAGTAGCAAACAAAAGAATAGATGGGATGGAAATTATTATTTGTACTAGAGGAGCTGCAGAGGCCACAGGCAAGATCACATCTCTGCTGTGGCAGGCAGCACCCACATACATAATGAGAGGCAGCCCTGGATGCAAACAGCTCCAAAATTAAGTCCAAATCCAAGAAGAGGAGCAGGGGAAGGAGGGATGTGCTCCCATCTGAAGGTCACCAGACTACCAGGGCGAAGCTGTGGCCTCCTGATGCCCACATCCCCTTCCACCACAGAGCATACAAATGAGATTAAACTGGCAATTGCTTTTATTTCAGCATAAAATAAAACGGTGATTTCTTCCCAGGCTGTTTCGGCAGGGGTAGAAGCACTTTTCCAGCTGGTGGGGGACCTGAGTTCGTGGGCCAGTGTGTGGGGAGAGCCTCTCCCTCTTTCCTTCTCTGCTTTTTGCTATTTAGACACCAGAAAATGTTCACTGAGCAGGAACTCTGGACACGCTGCCCCAGCACGGAGCTCACGGGCTCGTTTTTCTTCTGCTGCTCCAGTCACAGGGCAGGATTCATCTCATTTAACTGGGTAGGATTCATCTCATTTAGCTGGAGATGTTTATACATAAGATACCTCCAAACCTCCCTCGATGCTTGGCAGAAAAATAAAATTAAAATGACTTTTGAGCCTTTTAGGGAATGTTCAGACCTTTACCCTGAGTGTGAGCTGAGGGGTATCTGCAGTGAAGCCTCAGCTTCCAGGGCTGACCATCGTGGTGGAGGTGTCCCAAATCCCCAAATCCAGCAGGAATTTGGAGAAGGCTCTCCCAGAGCATCCCCTGGGGCCATGGGAGGGATGGGGACAGGGATGGACTTGGCCTTGGTCAGCACCTCCTGCCTTTGGCCCCTGTCTCTGCTGCCTGGGACATTTCCCCTGCCATGGGCTGCCTGTGGCATCAGGGTGAGCCTCTGGTGAGCCTTTCATGGCTTCTCGAGCTCCTTGGAAATAATGGAGGTTAATTTATCACCTTAAATTACTGCAGCACCTCAAAGCCATGAGGAAAAAGCTCTACAATATCTCTCCTGTGGCCCATCCTCCCTCCCCCTGCTCCACTGAGGGCTGTGGTCCCAGGATGTGCAGAATATGTTGAGTTTCACGTTGTCTAATTCCCCCCAAAACAGATTTTTCAGAAATAAAGACAACTCCTGTGGCTTTGCAATTAAATATTAAAAGCCTTTGATTAAAGAGCCATAAATCACTGAAAGGCCTTTAAATTTCTGTAATGTCTCCTGGCCTGGCATGCACTGACTGCAATCTCCTGCTCATTTTGCAGTGGTGAAAGACAGACACCTCCAAATATTGGCCATCAGCTGTTGATATCCACCAGTGAAGGATAATGGGGAAGGAGGAGTGAAAGAAACATTTAAATCAGAGTAAAGAAAATGTGCTGGTGGGACAAGGAGGATTTGTGTCCTGGAAAGGGCATTTCTGGTACAGCAAGTGTGGCATGGGGGAAACTGTGGGTTTAACGTCTCCTGGTGGAAGGTGGCCCTGCCCATGGGGGGAGTGGAATGAGATTTTCAGGTCCCCTCCAGCCCAAACTGTTCTGATTTTTTACCTGTGGCTGTGTCCTGCTCTGTCCAGCAGCTGCTGTGCAGGAGGGACGCAGAGCTGTGGTCTCTGCAGGGCTGGGGATCCTCTCTGCAGTCCTGTGTGCTCCAGACCTGGAGAAGTTCCTCATAAATTCCCTCTGCTGTGATGCAGGAATGTGCTCCTGTGCTGGGACATTCCATGAGCAGGGCTGGCCCTGGGCTGGAGCAGAGCATGGGTGAGGAATATCCTGGGTAGACCCATGATGAGGAGCACACCTGAGGCTCCTCGTGGCTTCACCTCGTTCAGCTGATGCTCTTTAAGCTCTCCTGAGGATTCAGCCCACCATGAGTCCATTCCTGAAGTTCTGGGATGCACAGGGAGATGGACAAACACCCCCCACCCTCTGGGCATGAGGACTGACAGATCCAGCTCCTGCTATGAGTGTAAAATCACAGAATCATTAAACTGGGAAAGACCTGTGCAGGAACTCTGGCTCAGGGATGTGCCAGGAAAATATTTGCAAATTCTTCCCCTGTTTTGGAGCCCCCCAAACCCCTCACTCCTGGTCTGTCAGCAGCCAAGGGGCTGAAGGAGGGCTCCCCACTTCTGCTCCTCCTCCTCCTCTGCTGCTGCTGCAGGTGAATTTAATGCAACGTCTCGAAATGTGGCAAGGAAATTAATTATTTGGAAATGATGGGCAGGAAGGGAGGGTCAAACCTGATGGATAATTTATTCATTACTAATATCTCCAGCAGCTGTAATTGAGGTGCTTTTTTAATTGTCCAAGCCACTCAAAAAAACCCCCAGCTTTTCTAATAATGGCTTGGATGTAGCTGTCATTCAGCTGTATAAACCTCGATCAAACTTGCCTTTTGACTGGCTGATGGTATCACCCACTGCCTTGACTTTATTTTAGCTTATTAAAATTGATCCTAAATAAACCTGATCCGCCCCAAATTATTTTTTTTCCCCTTAAATTAATTTGAATGCAATTTGTTCTCAGCGAGATTCGCTGCCATGTTGCATCTCGCAATGCAAACACGACTTTGTTGGGTCACTCTAATTAATTTGATTTTGTATCTCAGCCTTCCTACCCATCACCAGCACTAAATGGAATTATTTAGAAATAACAGAGATAATGCTGGCAAAATAACGTGCTGTGACAGGACCAAGCTTTGCTTCTTTAGGAGAAAAAAATAATAATACACAACATATTGAGGTGGTTTATTTTTTGATTAAACGCTTCTGCTTTGCCTCGGCATTTATCTTTCTGAGACAGCTCCAGATCAGAGCAAATGCATCATTCCATTAACATTATCTCTCTGTACATTTGAGTGGGGGTCCCCAGATAATAAAGGGCTACAACATGCGTGGCCAGCTCACACCTCCAGCAGCTTTTATTCCTTCGGAGGGGATTTGTACCAGAGGGGCTGGGAGGTGGGGAGGGCAGGTTTCTGCCTGGTTGCTTTGAGGGAAGTCAAATGGGTTCACAGAGATGAGTGGAGCAACTTAATTCAAATGGTTCAATACAAATATTGGTGCCAGGAGCTGCACAAAGTGACCAGGAGATGATGTTGGGTCGTTTTGTTCAAAAGCTTTGACCCCAGAGCTGAGCAACTTCAGGATGTGAGACATCCCCTGCACCTGGAGAGTTTGGAGAGAGATGCAGGGGTTGCAGATGACCCAAAACATGGGAGGGGTTTGGGATGAACAGGTTCCCAAAAGGAGCATGTGATGGTTTGGGGAGGTGGTGGAAAATAACCAGAATAATCCAGGGTGAGAGGAAAGACCATCGTGTCCTTTTGGCTGTTCCTGAATTAAGGAGAGATTTCCATGGGTTGGGAAGTGGGGAAAGCAGGGAGGGGGAGATCTCAGCATGATCCAGAAACAGAATAAATGCTGGTGATGGGAACACCCATGGGAATAACACGTGGTAAAGGGGGTTCCTCTGCAGAGGGAAGGGCTCTCACCCCAGATTTCCCTGATGTGGGTCAGGCTGGTGGCCCCAAGCACCCTCAGTGGCTGTGGCCAAAGGCTGAATTCCATTATCCCAATCTGCCTGGAAATTTGTATACATAGAGGTGGAAGGAGGTAAAAACAAAATGGATTTAGGAGGAAAACAAATAGAATTGGTACTCTTGGGGTGCTGCACCACCAGTTTGTAGCACTGCAAAGGGGGGCACAGGTTTTCAAAGCTGATCTTTGGCACAGTCCACAGATAAACTCACCCAGCACAGGATAAAAGGAGAGCAAATTCCATGTGTTTTGTGCAGTGAGCAAAGCAGAGAAGGCAACTGGCTTCTTGTGAATATTCACTTATATGTGAATATATTTTTTTTGGAAGTTTTAGGAAGGGCTGACCTAACAAGCCCCACTCCAGCATCCCAGAAAGAAATTGTGAATTTAGGAACATGTGAAGAGGTCCTTTCTAAAGGGCCCAGCAGCATCTTCCAGTCTGTAAGCCCAGGGTACCCTGCACTCATTTAACAAGTGACCCTGTCCATCAGGGAAATCCCTTTCTCTCCCCCTTCCTGCTTTTCTCCTCGCTCTCCCTGCCCCACTCCCCCCGTTTTCTGTCATTCCTCCCTCTGCTCATCCTCTCAATGCCACGGTGATGGAGCTGACACATCAGAACAGCTGCCCCTCACTGGGGTTCCCACAGCATCCCCAGATGAGTTTATGCCTCTCCCCCTTGTCTCCCACATTCCCTGAGTGGGAAAATCCCTGTGCTGCCAACCCCACGTGCTAAAAAAGATGGGCCAACCTTCCCCCTCCTCCCTGCCTCCAACTGCCTCCAAAAGCAGCAATTGCAGCAACAAAATAATCACAAATGGTGGGCTTGGTTTGTGTATTTTTGTGGTTTTCTTTGGAGCTTGGTGTTGTATCAAAATCGACCTTTCAGCCCCTGTTGTCTGTAGTGATTTGGGGCAGTTTCAGCCATATTTGACAGGCAGCAGGGAGATCTTATTCCTGAAAGTTTTTGGAAGCAGGTGGCTGGGTGGATGTTCCCTGAGTGAGAGAAGTGGCAAAGTAGGAAAGGTGCTTTATAACCCCCCCCTGTTCAGGAACACCTACAATTAGCTGTGAGATTTGCTGGGCTGTAAAGTGATTTTTATGTAGCCTTTCCCCACTGTCTGAGGGAGAGAAACTCCCCAAAAGAAAATAAAACCCCTGCAGCTCTACCCTGGCTCCTCACCACTGTCCTGGTCCCCACTGGAGCATCCCCCAGGAGCTGCATCAGCAGCAAGTCTGAGCCAGGTTCTGAAGTCCCAAATCAAAGCCAGATCTAACCTCTGGATTGGGCCCTTCCCCTCCTCAGGCTGTCCTATTTCCCTTTGCATTTCTTCTGATTTAAGGGCTGCTTCTCTCAGCTGAATCCAACCAGTGTTGGCATCCAGCCTTCCCCTCTCTCCCTGCAGACAGTCCCCAGCTCCTCCTGCATGTCCCTGGGCTGTTTTCCTCTGACTCTTGACCCTCATCCCTCCATCCCCACTCCTTATCTTCCCCCAAAGCTCTCCAGCCCTCTTGAGCAGGGATTGATTGCTCTTCCTCCTGGTATTGTCCTCCAAAATGAAACAACAATGAATTTGTCTGACTTCTCTGTGGTTGTATCTTATCACTCCACCTGCCTGCTCCCAATATTATTCCCTTTCACTCATCTCCCGCAGTTCAAAGTGGCCCCTCCCAGGCGTCCCCTCATTTAATTGGGCAGCCCCAGCCCGGGTTTTATCCTCCCCTTATCATTATGGCCTGACTGCTCCCCTGGCTCCCATCTCACCCTGCCTCTGTCCATCTGCCCCTCTCCCCTGTCCCTCCTGCTGCTGTTTTGTTTGGACAAATGACAGCCTGGGTGTGGCCAGAGGCGATAATGGTCGACAAATATTTGAAGGGGGAAAGAGAAAAATTGTCCCTGGGGGAGTTTGCAGGGGGAGGGTGGG
>VZRX01001052.1:0-33002 GCA_013398075.1 Notiomystis cincta
CTTTGTGGCCTCCCCTGGGACCAAAAGCCAGGCTGTGCAAACCAACAGACCCTGGAATTATCCTCTCAGAAATGACCATTACAAACTGCCAACTGCTCCAGCTCAAAGCAAGAAGGGCAGATTGCACCTGCAACCCCAGAGGGGTAGGGGAGCTTTGCAGTGGGTCACAGACAGCTCAGTTTTAACTTCACAATCTCCTTCTGTGGAGTGCTACCACTAATCCTTTTTTACTTCACACATACATCCACTTTCCCCCCAAGACACAGTGCAGATAATTACAATCTAATCAGGGGTTTGATTATCTTCTTTAAATGACTACCAAGTGCAAGTGCTGGAGTTCAGCTCCTCAGAGAGGCAGAGGGAAGGACTCAGCCCATGGTGGCCAGCTGCACTCTCTGGCCAAAATCTTTGGGTAGAGGCATAGATACATACACAAACTCTCTTCTTTTTCCTCTTTTACTGTGAATAGAATCTTTGACATTAAAAAAAAAAAAAAATTCTTAGTTGCAGTTAAGAACAGTGAAACCTTCCACCTTCAGCAGCAAACACCATAGGATGAAGGCTCCACTGTCATTCTGGCCTGAGCTCTTAAAAGGTTTCTTCACTGCTGTCCAGGCTATACTGCAGCCTGAAATGGCAAGTAAGGCTGGGCCCAGTAAGTCTAAGTTCCTTCTCCAGAAGGCTGCTGACCATGTTTGCACAGAAAACGTTTTCCCAAGAGGTCTGCAAGAGCTCTAAGCACTGCACAGGGAACACTTCTGGCTAGAGGAGTGGGGACCACGCCTCACATCCATGGGGTGTACCTGGGCAGGAGCCCGAGGGGTTAAGCCTCCCAGCAAAGCACCAAAATAACAATCAATAGTCAAGACAAGGTGAGGCCCAAGAGTTCTTCTAGAAAAGTGCAATCATGAGAACTGTGACTTTAAAAAGGGATAATGAGTTATAAAAGAAATTGTGAAGTCAGGGTCATTCCTTCAGGGCAGTTTCAGGTTTCTGTTGCCCAGTTCTTCATCTTTCAGAACAATTTAAAGGTTCTGGCTGGCTGTGTAACACTCTGATGCACATTATCAGCTAAAAATCTTTGTCTCATTTATACTTAGAGCTTAAGCCAGCAGAAACAGAAAACTTGTGGAAAGAAAAAGCATTTGTGAGCTTATCTAAGTCATCTCTTAAACAGAAAATTCCTATTTTTCTGAAATATCCCTAGAAGCTTTTGTTACTTATTTTCCATTTACCTATCATTTTTCTCCTGGCAAACCTATTGGGATCAGGTCATTTTCTCTCCCTTTTGATCCAAGACATTGGCTTATGGAGTGGCTCTCCCCTCATGCCTGAGCTCACCACGTGCCTGAAGCTCAGAACTGGGAACTGAGCTGCTGAACTTCGTGTGTTGATTTTCAACAGAGAGTTTAACCAAATCAGCCCCATCCTTATTTCACTTTAATTTTAAAAGCTGACCACTCAAGGGTAGGGGAAAAGAGCTACTCTTGCTGCAGTGAAGGCTGTAAAACCAGATCAGAGCCCAACAGGTCTAAAAGACCCTGACTTTCAGGGTCCAAAGTCACATAAACATGGCAACAATGCCTTTGGAGTCTGCTGAGTTTCCAAAAGTCAGCTCCACGACACAACCACCCCTCAGTAACCAACTGCTGCATTCAAAGCTGCACGTGGTGCTGCTGCAAAACTTCCATGTCCACTATGTGCAACACTTAAAAGTTACTTCTACAGGTCTAGGAAGGAAGGGAAAAGTGACTACAAAGGCTGTAGATTTCCTCTTCTAAATACATTCCTTGGGCATTATCCTAAAAAAGAAAAACTGTACTCCCAGCAGGGGGGTGGCAGGGGGAAGGAAGGGCTGCATGTGTCCATCCACATCCCCATCCCCACAATTTACTATTCACTAAGCTCAAAAGAAAGAAAATTACCATTGTCAGGGCAGGAAGGTGGGTGGGGACGTTCAGACACAAAACAATGTGCAGTGCACTGCCACAGTTAGAATTTTTTCCCTAATTACTCCTCTTCCCCTGCCCTGAAGATGAATAATTCAATCCAGTGGCCCATTAAGCCTATCTATAAATAAAGGAGGAGCTGCTAACTTCTGATCCTGGTTAAAAGCAGCTCTCCAAATTCTGTGCAGAAACAAAGCTGGGTGCTCATTGCAGAGCTAATGACAGAACTCCAAACACCTTCACTTGCTCCTGTGGGACCTACAGACCCCAGATATGCTTCTTACAGCAGTATTTTGGCTCCATCTTTCACACTGATGTAATTTTAAGAGCAGCTCTAGCAGAGGAAAGGAGGCCTGGCTTCCTACCTGGACCCACAGTGCACAGCAAGTATGCAAGATTAACCCAAAATCTTATTTTTAGAATCTAATTCTTACAGAGAAACAATGTCATCCCGCTACGTTTTTACTTTCCTTTCATGCTTGGCTGGCATGAACTCATTTGTTAATAATGCCCATCTGTGATGGTCCATTTTTATATTCATAAATTTCATGGCAGATTACAGGCTTTTAGAGAGCTCCCTAAACATCAGCTCCCTCCCAGGGAAAAGTTTCACCCACACCCTGCCATCCCTTGAGCCCTGACAACAGAGGAAGCTGCAGCACCTGGAATTTACACCTTTTTTTCACATTTCTGAGAATCAGAGAAGAGAGAAGCTGACAGAGAAGCTTCAGAGAAGCTGACACTGCACAGCTGAAGCAAAGGGAAGAAAGCCAGCTCCTGATTTCTGTGGGACAGCAGTTCCATGGAGATCAGGAGAAAAGAAAAAAACGTTGCAGAACCACCAGTGTTCTACCTTCCAGGATCTCTAGATCCAACAAGCAGCAGATTTTAACAGAATGGAAAAAAAAAAGGCAGGTAGAAGCTGGCAAATTAGGAAGTTGGACTGAATGGAAACTTTATATAAGGAAATTTTAGGGTCTTAGTGCTCCCATTTGTGGGTGCCACAGCTCAGCTACTGAAACAGATTATCTGATCAACAAGGAAGGGACAACAATAGAAAATCTATGAGCTGGTGGCTGTGGAGCATCACAGGTCTATTAGAGATTGACTGATTAGCCTGTTGGGTGGGAGTCAGACTTTCTCAAATCTACTTTTCAATAAACTGTTAAAAGTCAATACGACACAGAGTGAAAATTCAATTCAGGGTAACAAAGAAAAAATAGCTAATTATTCTTTTACAGCACAGTAGATCCTTCCAGCTCCCCTTTAACAACAGATTAGGCATTATAATAGACTATTTATACAGAGATTACCAAGAAAGATAATCTGGGAAATAACACAAATAAAAGCAGCAGAAGAAAAATTCTACATGCCAAAATTCACAGAATTTTAAATACTAAACTACAAACAAATGGTTCTCATGCTGCAGAATCTCTGTGGAAGACCAGAAAGATGAGAGAGTCAGCAGAAAAATGACCCTAATTAAAAAAAGTTGTTTTAGACAGTTTATCAACTTAAAATCACTGAATTTCAACTGTGAAACACAGCAATCAATACAGGATCAATGCTTTGGATACAAAATAAAACCAAATGTGACAAAGCCCAGAGCTTTACAGACATTGCTGGGTTTTCCCAGCTCAGTTTTGCCATAGAAAGCAACTGGGTGCAGGTGTAAAAGGCAAAGCAAACTGTAAATTGCTGTGGGTTTTCTGGGGAGATTGGTAACAATGGCAAAGAGCACTCTGCTCCTGCAGAGCCAAATGCCTTGCACTAACTCCTTGGCACTGTGTTTGAATAACCAGCTGTGTTAGTGGACTTGTGACACTCTATAGCACCTGAAAACATGGGTATAGGATGAGAAAAAAACCAGTTTCACCCATATTTCAGCATTAAATTTTGGTCTTTCTCAGCTGCCTTGAGGCAGACATTTGTGCAGAAAATCAAAGTTATTTTGGTTAGAGAAGAAAATCTCTTGAAATCAACTGCTTTCAGGGGTACTGTTTGAAAGTCTGGTCCCCAAACTTGCAAAAGGACAACCAGGACACTGCTGATGTGGCATGGGATAAAAACAAAGCACAGGAAAACAGTACCTAAGTCAATTGATGAAAATATGCAGCAGTGCTTGGTCTGCAGTTAAAGCAAACTGTAAACTGGAAAGCAGAAGTTGTTGGTAACAGCCTAATTCTAACTGCAGAGACCTCAGTATGAGCTGTAAAATCCATTCATGCCAGACAACATGAGGCACTACTGATACCAAAAATAAAGTGCTACATGCAGGCAGCTCAGCCCTGGGCCGAGCAGATGGGATGGTGCTGGCTGTGCACAGCAGAGGTACCTGCAGCTTGTGTTTCTGACCACACCATTTCACTTCACCCAGCTCACCTGAAGGGCTGTCAGTGGCAGGAGCACAGAAAAGGAAGAGAAATACTGAATGCCAGCCCAGAACTTGCATATTTTGCAGATTTTACTGCCTCACCTTTATCACAGAAGAAATCGCTTATCACTGGCATGCTAAAGACCAACACACCCTGGTACTAACTCATCCTGCCTGAAAGCAATGTGAAAACATAATTAGAAAGAAAAAGCAAGCAAATGAAGAAAACAATCTAACACTGGTTACAGGTAGGGCTGTAATTTCAGTGGACTAAAATGGACAACGCACATTTTAAATCCAAATCAACATTACCTCGAGGGACATGGGGTCTGAAATGTCTCCAGCTCTGTGATCTCAGTTACAGATGTCAGGTCTGCATGGCTTCTTTCTCTTGTCACAGAAACACTGAGATCTTTAGAGATTTGGTTTGGTTTGGTTTTTTTTTTTGAGAAAAATCCAGTGAAAAGCCAACTAAGCAACACAAATACTTATTTTCTAAGCTGAAGGACCACAGTGCTCCTCCCTCCTCTCCCAACACTTTCAATCAGTTCAGAAACAACTGGGCTGCAAGGCAAAAGCCTTCCAAAAGAAACCCCCTGTCAAGAAGGCTTTACTTCCAAATTCCTCCCATCAGATCTACATCAGAAAGCAATTTCTAGCACCATGCCACAGATTTATGGGTTGGGGATGAAAGAATCAGTTTCAGCCCAGGTTTGGTCCACCTTATCATGGTGCTTTATTCTGAACCATTCTCAGTGTGAGAACTGCCTAGTCCATGCAGCCAGGGGCACCCCTGCCTGGGGAAAGCATGAAGGAGTCTGGTGAAGGGTGGGGATGATGCAAAATCCTTCAAGCAGCCAGAATTTCACTGCCTCACCTTCTGGCACCACTTTGTGAGACTGAGGTTGCACAGGGTGATGCACATTCCTGTCTTACACCTTCCTCTGCATGGGGGAGAAGTGCTCAAGGGCAGAACCAAACCTGGCAGACAGCAGAGCTCCAAGGTGAGATGGGCATGGCCAAACCAAAACCAAATAAAAAGAACAGTTGATAAAACACAGGCCTGGGATAACCCTTGTGACACTGAAGGAGAAGTTCAGTCACCGGAAGCTCAACAATTAATTAAAAAAACGTGAAACACAGTTTCAGAAGGAAATCTTTGTCTTTAAGACCCAAAATGCCCAATCCTGTAAGCTGTGTACAAATCTACTTAAACTGCCAAACTCAAGAAGCTGAGCAGGAATCTGAAATTGCAGCACTTGGATTCCCACAGCAACTAGAGATAAGGAAGACCAGGAACAGCATCATTTTAGTGTTTGCTAACCAATTCCCCCTTTCCCCTTTCCCCCCAAACCCAGTTTAAATTACATGATGTTTATCCTAGCTGGATACTTTATTTATTTAAGACAGGGATTTGCCATCTGGTTAGCAATCAAATAAGCTACCCAGACTGAAATCAGCAATAATGACATTTTCCCTCTGTGAAATGCTACTTCTTCAGAACATGCACACAGTGTTGGGTGTGGAGGAGTGTGGGGAGAGGACAGACAACCAGAATAAACCTCACCAAAGCAAAAAAATCTGCCCAAAATGAACCAGTTCTGCCCTTTCTGGCCATCATCATCTTCCTGCTCTTTTCCACCAGCTCCAAACCTGCAACAAACAGGCAGTAATAGCATTCCTACCTGCAGAGGAGGAGCATTAGACTGAATAACTATCAGGCTGCTTACAATAAGGAGTAACAAAATGCATTAACCCACAACCCAATCTCAAGTAAGAACTGAAGGTTTGAGTCAATAAATATAAATATAAATACAAGACAAGAAATGAAAGTTGAATCCATCGAGGAATTATCACTTCTCTGCCCAAATTTATTCCCAAGAAAAAGCAAATGCATCAAAAGCTGTAGAGTGAAGGACATATTTAACTCCTTTTTTGTCACTTTAAAACTGTTATTCAAACTTAAAAGCTTTTAGTTTGGGCAAGGCATTCACAATTACAAAAAAAAAAAAAAAAGAAATCTGTGTTCCTTTCTCAACACATATTCCCATGTCTTCTATTTCAAGGGTTCCCATAATGACTTTTTGTTGCTTTTTAAGAAGAAAAGACACAGACTGATTACTTTTGTTTTGGTGATTACTCACCAAACAGAAAGAAAAACCCCATGGACTACAAAAACTTTGGCTCAGATACTGTAAAACTCAAACAAAATTAGCTCTGCTTCATGCCTGCCAGCATAAGAAGCAAAGAGAGATTTAAAATGCTCTCCTTACTCTCAGTTTCCTGCTCCCCACAGGCACACCTTCAGCTGCCTAACCCCATTTAAAGCAGGGATTTGGGGGCACCAAGCCACCTCCAACCAGCAGAGAAGAGCAGCAGCATCCTTCCCCCCCTCCTGCTGCCAGCCTGGGCAGACAACAGGACTTGCCAAGCTGGGACCCCCACAAAGTTTATCTGGAGACAAACCAAGCTGGACTAAACCAGACCCACACATCTCCCATTTTATGCCTCAGAAATCCCAACTTGAGCACTCCTGCTGTATTTGTTTTGAACTTAATATTTTCAAAAGAGAGACTTCTTCCCTCAGGGAAAAAAAAAAATTTCCAACAATCTGGTATTTTTTACTGATCACTGCATGTTTTCAGAGTCCACTGCCATTGTTTACTTCCCCTAGAATTATTACCAGGCCCACAGATATGATAGCTGGATGTTTTTCTATTATACTTTTCCTCTTTTTTGTGGGTTGTTTTTCAGTTCTGTGGCTCTGAACACTTTTAGAGCTGTCACAAATGAAGCTGATCATAGCATCTCCTGTTCCCAACAAGAGGACAACCCAGTTCTCATTGACATTAATAGGAGCTTTGCCACTGATGGCAATTCAAGTAGGATCACACACTCAACCTCTGTAACAAAAGTAAATAAACATTTTCATTTTCATGTCTGAATAGGTAATGCTGGAATAATAGCTTTCTTCTCCTTCTAATAACAGTGGGGAAAAAATCTAAGTATAATTGCAATTCAGCTGCTGTGTGAAGGAAGGAAAACAAAACGCAATGAAGCTTTTTATTACATTTGCTGTTTGCAGAAAGAATGAATGATCCCTTTGCTCCTTCCTACTCCATTTTGAAGAGGTGCCCAGCTCTGGTTGGACATCCTTGAAACTCCTGTATTTACTGTGGACTCTACTGCCCCAGATGTTACCTATGTAACCCAGGAATCAAGGGCAAAAGAAATAGCTTTATGTGGCCTGCACAAGTAGCATACAGCAGGAAAAAGCAGCATTTTGTTGGATAACAATAAGTGTCTCTTTCTTTAGGAAGTGTTACTGTTTCCTATGAGGCTCAGGGAGCATCACTGCTCAGCAATGCTGCTGCTGCCCAGACTCTGCCAGCCACTCTGTGCCAAAGCTGCTGCGGGAGGAGCCTGACTTCAGCCTTCTGCATTCCTGAGCACAGGGCACAGAATTCCAGGCTGCTCCAGCCCCAGCCTTCCCTGTAACTCCTGGGCTCAGCACTAAGAGAAACTTTGGTTAAGGACGGGATATTGGCAGCGATTTACAGCAGCTCAGGAAATAGCTGGTTTTCTCTTTTCTTCCTCATGCATTTTCTTTTTTGAAGCATCAGCTGTTTGGCTACAGATACAAACATCCAGCAAGCAGAGTGTGTAAGAGAAAGCAGAAAACCAACCCACCTATAAAACAGCCCTATGTAAATCCAGCTTCCACTCAGCTGTTTCATAAAATCAGATTTCTCTCTTTACATTCACAACAGGAGACAATCTGTGATCAAGTAAGGACTCAGACTGGAGTGAGGGGTTTAAATTCTTTTGTGCCTTCAGTTCTATTTAGTGTCTGATGAAGCTGACTCTGCATTTTCCCAGTGCCACCCAATTGTAACATCCATATCCAACATACCCAAGATAAGGGAAGGATTTGGCTTAGACTGCAAGGAGATCTAAACTTTGCTTCCTTACAGGTCTTCTGTACCCTCTAAAGAGAACCAAAGGCAGTAATACAAACAACAGGTTTTGATGATCTCAAGATCACCACCACAGATTTCCTTATCTTGAGACACCCTTCCCTTAGCAAGTCTCCTTCTCAACAAATGCAACTGCATAAGGTGGCAAAAGGATATGCTTGAAATAAACCAGCCACGTGTGGTGACAGTGCCAGGCAGCCTCTGGGCTCCAGGCACAGGTCCCATGGCTCCTTCTAAAGCCATTTTAGGTGCATCTGAGGGCACCATTTTTTCAGAGCAGATAGTCACTGATCATAATGGCTGGCTGTCTCATAAGTAGTTCTAATTAATTACAGTGGCAAGGAGACAGTTGGGATTTTTTAAAATCCATGCAGGTCTCTTATAACTTGAGTCTCTTTGTAAAGCACAGCTAAAAAAACCAGGAAGCGATGTTGAAAGCTTCCTTAAGCCCATTATTTTTCACTTCCAAGGAAATCCTTGTCCAGTCCAGCCAGGGAGACTCATCACAGAATTACAGCAGTCAGTGAACTACCAAAATCTGTTAATGCAGTGCTCACAGCCAGGTACCCAACCAAGGGCAACAACTGGCAACAAGAAAAAGGCAAGACAACAAAATACAGAAAATATCAAGTCTTTACTATGAAACACAAAAAAAAGAAAAACCAAAAAATCCAAGAAAGTTCAGTGGATTAATGAGCTGCTGAAGAGAAAACTTCCTGCATAAGCAAAACCACTCCATTGTTTGATGTACTGCAAATGAACAAAGAAATCAAAGATGGACCCTGTAATTTACCCCACTTGCACAGCTTCTGCTCTGTGCATTCTCTCTTACTGAACAGCAAGTGATAAAGAGTCAGAACATTTTATTTTTAGATGTTACAATGTCCAAGGCAAAAAAACCTCAAGTTATAACTCTGCATTTCTCAGCTTTTATGAGCTGACATCAAGCTTTTAATATCACTTCTGGTGCAAACACCTAATGCTTGCTCCTGAAAGAGACATTGCAAAATACATGGTTTCTTCCCCCAAAAAGTATTCCTGTTTTCACCCACACCCCTGTGCACCTACCAACACACATCAACAGGTAAATCAGCTGTTGATATGGAGATATATTCCCTGGCTGGCAGCACCTTGTTTCTACTGCCTTGCACCAAGCACAAGTGACATTCATCTCCCTGCCCCAAAGCTGAGCAATGACCACACCAACCATCAAGCCACATTTTTTTAATCACCATACACATCTAATAATCAGCAGAGAACTCAGTTCCTTCATCCAGGTACACAGCACAGTCCCCTGCTCTTTCAGGAGCTGCCTGAAAGGATTCAGAGAGGGGAAAAAAGCCACACAGAGCTCTCCAGGAGCACTGCTGTGAGGAACCATAATGCTTCAGCGAGTTTTTAATAGCCAGTTGGCTTTGTGAAAGCTTGATTTTCTTCAAAAGCCTGCATTTCTTGGTGTCCCAGTGAATATTTCACAATCCTCTGGTGACACTGTGTTAAGAAATCATGCAGGGAAGGTTGGTTTAGTGGCTCTGGCACAGGGGATGGGATGCCATACTCTTTTTCTGTGTCTCATCTGACTGCTTTATGGAACCCCAGGCCTTCCTCCAAGGAGTACAGATGACAGTTGAAGGCTAAGAAGAACTGCTACCCACCAAGCAAGTTAAAAAAGGCAAAGAGAAAAAAAAAGCAGGAAGCCTGTGGTGAGCTTCACCCCCTGTTTGGATTTTCTGTAGAGACAGGACTTAGGGTTTGGTTTTTCGTTTCCTCCAGCCCTTCATTCCTGTGCCAGAGTATCCCATTCAGGGGAGGTGGTTCATGGCACATCCCTGTGTTCAGCAGATGTGCAGCAACCAGGGGCAGGAGGAAAAGCTTGCAGAATAAGGCACAGCACCACCCATTCCTCAGCTCTGGGTTAAATCACTTCTGCAGTTTCAAGAGAGGTTTATGCTTCTTTTCCACGTCTCACACTCAAGATCCCAAAGAAATGGTTGGAGACCATGCACCCTTGTCATCCTCTCACTGTGACCACCAAGCTTCACAAAGAACTAAAGAAGAACCTCATCCTGCCTAAATTTAGTCACTAAGAGGAACCAGGACAGTGATATCTTCTTTAAGGCCTCTCCACCCAGTTCCAAATTTCTTCCAGTTGACTCTGGTGCTTCCCTCTGTGTACCACATGTTAAAGCATGACAAGTACAGCAGAATGAGCTGTGCAATGTCATTATAATGCTGCTGGTAGGATCAAAATTAAAACCAGACTTTAAATATATCACATGGCACATGAACTGTATCAGCTCTATTTACCCAGTACCTGTTCTTCCTTAAAAGAGTGAACTTCAGTTGGTTATTCCAGTTTTTCTGTAGACAAACGCAGATAAACCAACCCCTTCTTCTCAGGAATGGGAAATTAAAGGACTAATAATGAAAGTTTTAGACCATGTAGATTGGCAGTTTGTTAAGAAATGCATCTATTGTATGTTCAGGGTGGTTTTATCTAATTATTCTTCACTGCTTTCTCTTTCCCTACTCATGTAATTACAAACATCAAACTTTCTGAAGTAAATTCAAAGCAAAACCAAAACAACTGCTGAAAATGCCACACATCACTGTAAAAACCTTGACCAGTCCCAAACTATTTTTGCAGACACTATTTTTACTGTCTGGATGGTCCTAACCACCCCCACCCCAGAGTCTGGCACAACTCTCCTCTTCCAGAGCAAAACCTGCCTCTTTATAATTCCATTGGCTGATTTCAAGTACAATTTCTGTTCAACTCTGTTTCAACAGGCTTACCTCTCCAGTGTCAGGGTCAACACAAACTTAGAGAACTCAGCCTGAAATTCCTTACAAGACAGGACTGATATCAAGCAGCAGAAAAATTAAATGAGGACATAAGCCAGTAAGACCCTGCATGAGTATTTGAGAGGTCTCCCTGCCCCACAGCTCCAAACTACTTTGACAGAAACAAGGAGTTGTACCTATTTTCTCTCTTCTGTTTCTCCTTTATTCTCATCTCCTGTGTGTGCAGGAAGAACTGGAGAATATCTCATATGGAACTGATAATGGAATTCAAATATTTACCAAAGGGGAATCAGTCATGCAGTGCTTTTTCCTGCCAGCAATCATATATTCCCAGCATGGATAACATTTTCCCATATAAATAAAGCCACATATCATTCCTGCTTCTTCTTGGAAAGTATTGAACTTTAACAGTTATGGAAAAAAAAATTACAGTGCATCGAAATCCACCCAAACCTTCAGACTTTCTTGCTAAATTTTTAATTTAAAAGTACTATTCACATGCCTAAAGACATGCATGTGCAGTAATATCTGCAGATTTAAAATCTCTTTCAGTGCTCCTGTAAATCATGTAAGATATTACCAGCTATAAGCACTGAGGCTGCAAAGCCAATTTCCATTAGTTCTGGTTCTGACCAAGCCACTCCACAGAAATATTCCAATTGTTTGTACCACTTAAATTATCTCAGTCAGACACCTAAATGTGTTTGTTGTACACCCCATTTCAGCATAAGGTGTCATGCTACACCAACACATCAGTTCTTGCAGAGGGAAATTTCTCTCAGCATGGAACAAGCAATAGTGGAAAGTGCAAACCAATTTAATTTAACAGGAGGGATTCATACCATGGCACGCAGTTGTCCATTAACAGAACAAACCCCTGCCTCCCTCCCTTTCTCCAGTTGGCAATTGCAGCAAATCTTCCATGAAAATACATTTCCTGTAATGTTCTGGTCATGGTTGGCAAGAGCTGCAACCCATTTCCATAAAGCCACCATGTGGAAAATTGCCTTGGCTGTTAAAATGGACTAATGCAAAGGAATTTTTTCCTTAATGTTGAAGGCATCAATCCTTTTTTTTTAAAAAAAAAACCTACCACTTTGCAGGACATTAGCTGATCATCCACCAGCTGCAAGGCAGAGCCCTCAGACTAAACAGTAAGAAAAAAAAAACCCCAAGAAACCAAAATCCCTTCATCCAAGTATCACTTGCAGACCACTAACTCAGCAAATACAACGAGAAGCCTGAAGGAACTTTGCAACAGCAGCTCTGTTTTCACCAAAGGATAATCCTCATGCTGCACCTGCTGATCAACAAGCTCCCACAGGAGTTAAACCCTGAGCCTGCACCAAGTGGCTGCATCACAGCACAAGGCAGACTCTTAAAGAAGATGCTGGAAGGATTTCAGGGCTGGAATCCCATTCCCCAATCCTGTTGTTACCTGGTGCAATTTGCTCTTCAGCTCCCAGGGACTCTCAGAGATCCTGTCTACTCTGCTGGCCTACAGAGCTGCTTCAGCCCATAATTCTCACCTGCACCTTCCTCTGGCCTCTCCTGCTCTGTTTCTGCACAGGTGAGCAGAGCACTCCTGCCTTGCCCACTGCCCTCCCTGAGCTCTTCAGCTGTGCTGGACCAAGGAGGAGACACAAACCTGGTGCCCAGGCTGGGAGCCTGCAGCTCATGTGGTCCAGAATCTCTCACTGCAGAAAGCACATTAAGCAGAGTTAAGGAGCTTAGCATTCTCTCCCTGGCTCTCTGGAAGACTCCTTGAACTTCAGGGTGTTACAAGACCAGAAGCTGTTAGATGAAATTGCCTGATCTGGAGAAATCTACCAGTGGATTTTCTAGAAATGCCTGTGAGATAAGACACAGGTGGAGGTGGCATCTGTTTTTGGAAAGGGGAGACACTCAACTTGCAATATTTCCTCAAACCAGTTCTTAAATAGATAAAATGTAAACCTGCACAGAGTCCTGGTTACGTTTTACAAGCGACACAACCAAATTACCTGCAGAAAATTAAACCTGGTTACAGTATTTTTGCACATTAAACAGATAACAAAGTGTAACCATGGTATCATTTGTATAAAACAGCTCACAAAGCTTATGCCCAGAACCCTGAAGTGCAGGACAGCAGTGGCATCACCAAAACCTTTTGTAAGACTGGAAAGTGAGAGAAAAACTAAGAAAAACATTGAGGAAATTCAGCATAAGCAAACCAAGAAATCTCTGGATGTGCATAGCTTGCAATGGATGTCTGGGAACTTCTCAAAATCAGGCCAAAGGTGTCTGTAGTCAGGGACTTTTATAGCTGCACTAAAAATAAGGACATTTTTGAAGACATAAGGTTTGTTTCAAAAGTCCAAGGCTTTGAAAAGCTAAAATAAAATGGAAAAGAGGTGCTAGGAATCTTTAATTGCCAGGTGCTATTAGAGCAGCAGGCTAGTATTGGAGTACTGTACAAGAAGGAAAGGTAAAGATCACTGTAAGCCTTAACAAAGAGTCATTAAAGCAAAGCAGAAAATACTTTTTAGATTAAATATCTACGATTAAAATAATAGATAGAGCATAGAAAAATGTTTGTGAGCACTTAAGTTCTCTGAAATTTGAATATTGTTGTGATGCATTCTTTGACTATGGAATTCTGATGGCTGTGCCTGAGGCAATAGATACAAAAATACAACAAACTTCACTGGTTTTCTTTTCTGGAAAAAGAAATCCATCATATTATAAAGGGGTTTTTTTGGGTTTTTTTTTTTTCAATCCTGAGAGGCAGCAATGGGAAAAAACCCAACCTCACGAGGTAAGCAACAGGAATACCATCAGAAGGGTGTAGTGTTGTGCTACCATATGTGCTTAGGAGAAGTACACACATATTTCAGAGTACAGAAAATGCAATTAATGGGGTGCATGAGAAAATCTACATAACGCTGATTTCCTCCTGCATAATCTTGTTTTCTCTTTATCATATCTGCTATGTAAGAATTTAGTTTGTGCAGGGTCAGTGAGCAGCTAAAGTGCCTTGAAGGAAAAGTCCAACCTTTCCTAATCATCTGTGCTTCCTGTAACCACTCCATCAGCCCTTTCCTTGATTTATGATTCCCACACTGTCCCTGTGATTAAAAGCCTGATGGTTTGTTTGCATTTCTACTTAGGCTGATTATTTTTTGCCCTTCCTCCAGCTTCATCCACTCTGCAGATGACAGGTCTAGGGGTCCAATACTCATTTCCAAAACCAGGATGCTGCTCCCCTCAAGCCCACCACACTCTGTGTCTGCTGGAGTTTCAGCACTGGCTTTTGCTGTAATTACCAAAAAAACTTTCAATTTCTTCTCTTGAAAACCTAAAGTCTCCAGAAATATGAGTTAGATTGAATGAGAAATCAGGTTTTGATTCAGGTCCCTGTAAAGCCCAGCCTGAAAAGTGTCATGGGTTTTGCCTGACTGACAAAGCAGCTGCTGGGTACTTTTTGACAAGAATGCCTCCCATCCTGCTGGCAACTCCTGGCTGGTCAGACAGGTACTTCAGCACCACAGTGGCAGACAGAGAGAAAGTGCAGCTGAATGGACATGAGGTCCTGTGATGTTTGCAACAGCCACAGCAGCACATAGGTTCGACCTAAAAAATAACACTCATTTTATTTCAGAGACATGGCTGGTCAAGAAATTCACACACATCCCAACCATCAAGCAACACAGTGAATTTACTGCTGTGAAAATACAAAACCAGGAGCCAGGTGCCATCACCAAGTACCTGGGTTCCCTAAAGCACAATTATTGAGCAGAAATCCCATTTCTGGGAGGCTAGAAGAACTGTGGAGTGGCTACTGGCTGGTTTTTATTTTGCCATCATCTTCTTTGTAGCTCTCTGAGTGTGTACCTGCCACTGCACAGCTGGAAAATGCCACCATGTCCCCAGAGGAAGCTGATGGTTTTGCAAATGGAGGATGCAAAGCACCATTTGCACTCTCCAGGCAGGCAGCTTGTGGGTCCTGAATGAGTAAACCTCACTATGTGAAGTGCCAGCATTTGTTACAAGTATTTGTAAGGCCACCAAGACACTTATGTGTGCAAAGGGCACCTATTTTTGGCCAGTCAGAGAGAAAATTCCACAAAGGAAAAATTAATGTAAATCTGACAGAGTCTTGGCAAACTGTGACAATGCTGAGTAACACAGTAAAAATGCATATTTTCTTCATGCTCAGACATGCCTACCCAGCTCGTGTCTACAAAGTGGCTTAATATCAGCTGCTGAAGGGAACAAGAAAAATAACACACCAACAGTGTTTTGTCAGTGGTTTGGCTCAACCAACAAAGGTATCTTTCATCACCTCTGGAATCACAGAATCTTTTTTTATTAAGGTAGCTGTCAGTATTAATAACTTTGCAAAGGGGTGTTTTAGTAAGAAGCCTCAGCCATTTTTACTGTGCTTCATCACCCTCTCATCCCACCAAGTTTTGCTTTTCATTTTTCACCCCCAAGACAACAAAGAGACTAGGAAGAATTTTCCCTTCCTTTCACCAAAATTGACAATAATCCTTTTTTCATCATCATGACATGCCCAAACAACAATACATCTCTTCCCATGACCATTGTTTTTCTCTCTCACAACTGGATTATTACTGCCTGGCACATCAAATGTTAGAAAAACACCATGGTGAGTATCTGCCAGGTTCCATGATGTTATTCCCCCTGCATTAAAAGAATATTATTAACTTTAGTTTGTACTGCATCAGTAAATTATTTTTTTTTGCAGGCACAGAATTCCCACATATTTATAACTCGTGGCATTTCATGAACTTGTGAAATCTTCTGTGTTTCTTTCTGAAGCGGAAAACAGTAATTTCAGCAGAAATATGAATTTCATTATGTTTGACTGACAAGCTCAGGCCACATAACCAACTTAACACACACAAGGCGTGCTCCCTTTCCCTTTGATTTATGAGTCTCCACTATAGTTTGTTTTTTTCTGTAGGAACAGAAGCAGAGTATATTTATATAACTATTCTATTCTCCCCCCTCCTTTTAATCTGAAACCTTTATATAGAACATCTGTTGCTGCAAGAGCAACTGGAAATTACTGTGCTGTAGTAACAGACCTCATGGCAGTCTAATACAAGCACCAAAAACCCAACCCTTCCCAGGCAGGTGCTCTGAAAAGCACCAACACCTTTGAAAGGGTACTGCCAACAGCAATAACACTTATCTTTTATGCTGACCTGTCACTAAATCATACCAACTCTCTTATTTTGTTTTGAAAGAAAAGATCTCATTGTATTTGTCAGCTGTCTGCACATTATTTCAGTGTTTTTTGTTAGGTGATTTCATTTTAGACCTCCTATCTCATTAAAGAATCCACATTAATACAGAGCTCTATTCCCCACTTCAGTTCTAACCCAAAATATGTGATCATTTACTTCTGCCCATACCTTACATGCAGTGACCCAGCAGCCCACTAAAAAAATCACTTCAAAAATGTAACAAATTTAACCATATGGAGCCACACAACAGTGGAACAATAATTACAGCAGCCACCCAAACAGCAGCAATTATATCACACAGCTTTTTGTGCTACCAGAGGCTTTCAGAGGAAGCTGACTCAACACTCAAGGACTGGAGACTGAGGAGAACCAAACATGAAATTTCCACTTCCTCTATGCTTTCAGCACAGAAAAGGACACAGTCAACAAAACAAAAAACTCTGCCTACATTTGGGCTTGTGAAATGGGCTCTGATGAGATAAAACAACATCCAAAGCCCTCAAAGCACCCTGCTTCTCTCCCTGCACACCTGAGGTGAGCCCAGCCACCTTGGGCACACAATTCCCAGTGCAACCCAAAGTGCAGACTTCATGTTCTCAGCGTTAGCACAAAAATACATCCAAGGAGAATTGTTCTGATTTCCCACATACCAACCTGAAAATCCACAAAAAGGTGCTTGGCAGCCTTTCACAGATGCAAAAAATAGGGTTTGTACCTCTGGGGTGAGGAAACAGAATGGTAGTTGTAAAGGGTTTTGCTGTACAATGTTGAATTGGCTTATTAAGATAATAAGTTGTTTTTCCAATCACTCCTCAATTTAAAACAAACAAAATGAATCACTGAGCCTTTCCTTCCCAATGCAGCTGTATGGCACACTCACACTTTGCAGTTTGTTTTAGGTGGTGAATCAGTGGGAAATAAAGAAATTCTCCCTTGTGTACTTCCTTTTCTTCTCTGAGCTCACAGCTCCTCCCCAGCCCCCTCAGAAATCACCACGGACAGAGGTGTTCCACACACACACTGCAGCTATTTCCTTAAAGAGCTTTGCTTTGGAGCTCCTGGGTGACTTCTGTTCAGTACACAGAGCTCCCCAGAGCCCACAGGTACAGAGGGTGACAAGGGCACGGCAGGTGGAGAGAAGCAGCTGCTTTCAGTGGTTCTCTTTCCTCTGCACATCCTCCCACTCCTTAGCCATTACTTATTTAATTCTTAAAACTCCTGTTCCAAAAGGAGGACAGTCACAATTCACAGCCTGTACTCACTGCCTTACACTGAGCATTGCTGAACTGCAAGAATCCACCCCAAAAACAGATCTTTTTAAGAAAAAGCAATCAACAGTGTCAAGCAGAAAGGCTTTGATGGGCCATACAGGGTCAAGATCCCTGAAATGCACAGCAGCTTCATTTCAAAGTGCTTTTCTCTCTTTAGCAGATAATGTATCTGTCAGGACAACAAAATTAAGCAAAATAAAATAAAATTGCCTTTGCAGATCCGCCACTGACTCAGCTGCAGCTCAAACACTTCTGGTACAAACTGAAATCACTGACCTAATTATAAAGCAGAAATAATGCCTACCTCTCTTCTCCCCATCTTCCCCAGCAGTCTGGGAACTCAAAGGAAAAAGCTGGAGAGCACTTTTCTCCTCGATACTTTTGCTGCAGAAAATCAAATAACTTAAGAACAAAGGCCTGTAGGGAAGCAGCAGCAGGCAAGAAAGAATCACCTGTGAGTTCCTTACCCTGTCATTTCACAGACCAGCCCACAATCTTTCCTATTAGCACTACTCACTGCTCAGAGGGCACCTGCCAAAAATCCTCAAGGGTTAAGTGGGGATTGAAATAGGAAAAACACTGGTTCTGTTCCCTTTCTGAGTATTCTACATAAAAATAAGTGGTAATTTACACTTTCATCTGTAGACTCGAATGACAAAAGATGCCAGACAATAAGAAATGGCAACTTCAGATTGCAAAAATGAAGAGGAAATTAAAGCACGGAAAAAAAGGAAAAAAATTGACTGATGTATCTGGAATTTTCAATTACTAAGGGCTTGGCCCTCTGAGATTCTCAGCAGGTCTTTCAAGGCAGGAAAAATAAGAGCTTACTGTGATTTTAGTGGCATAAGTCTAAGCCTATTCTCAGTAATAATACTGCTGAAAAACATACCACCAGGTTAAAGAGCATATTTTATGATATTCTATGAATAGCAAGGAAGATGTAGGAAAAACACAAAGTAAATTGTTCCTTGCAACACACTACTAATGTTTTCAAACTGCAGATAATTCAGGATGCTCAGAAAAGTAAGCACATTACAAGGTTAGGAGAATTTTAACCCACTGTTCCCAATTATTATATTGAAAAAAGTGCCAGCATGCAACAGTCCCTCTTAGGCTTCTTTTCAGGTAATTGTTGCTTTATTGCTATTATAAAATGGTACTTCTTAGCTCTACCAGTTTCTTTTTGGAAATTAGATTTGTGTACTTTTTCAGCAACAAAGATGAAAGGCATTAAATTTTAATATTACTGCAAAGTTTCAGAAAGAGGTAGGACCAAACAATCTCTCTAAGACTAAAGATGTGTGTGAGCCTCTGTCAGTGAACATCCATAACACTATGAAAGATGAAGAAGCTGCTCATTTCCCATTAAAAAACAATTGTATATATGTTATATGTATGCATGGTATACAAAGTGCCTTTTTTTATTACTTAGAAATAAAAATAAACACAGTAGATTTTTACTGTCTGCTTGTACTGATCACTGTATGTTGTAAAATATTTTGTTAGGCACAGCTTTGGAAAAATTAGTAACTTGGCAGGTGCCAGCCAAATGTTTTTGCAATCCTCACCAACTCCATCTCACACAAGACTTGTGAGAGAAGCAGCTCTTCAGCCACCAGAGGTGGTTGGCCAGGTTTGCAGGAAATAGAAGTTATTTCCAAAAGGAGTATTCCAAAATACAGGCACTGAAATAGTGAGGGAAAACCAGGAATGACCTTATCCTCCCTGGAGCTGCAGCAGTGCCCCTCAGGAGCCGTGCAGAGCGACATCTTTGGCAGTGAAGCAGCAGTGAGAGATGGAGTTGTGTAACTCAGGTGAGGAGAGAAACAACCTTCCAAAGGTTGCAGAAGCCAGGACTCTGCTGTTGGCTGCAGAGGAGGCACAAGGGCGCCAGGAGAGGAGCTCTGTGTGCGATTGCTGCCGAGCCTGCTCCGTGTTCCTGCAGGCCTGCGCACAAGGTTCCAAAGGCCCGACCTAAACCCCATCCCAGGGCTGCACTTCTTGTTCAAAGTGCAGCAAAACCAGCAAGAAATGAGAGTAGAGAGAGCAAATGAGAGAGGAATGGGAGAGCAAACGGAGAGCAGGCAGGACCACGCTCCGAAGTTAGGGGGTTACTGCCGACTTCATTTGAGGCAGCCCTGAGGGATTTGTGCCCTTGGAGAGCTCAGCAGAGGCACGAGAGCACTGCCACAGCACTGCTGGTGCCTTCTGCTCATGGTTTGAACCGGCTGAGGGCTCTGAGAGATGTGGGACACCTTCAGAAGAGCATCACTACACGGTATCCATGCAGATAACAGGCCTCGGGGCTACAGTTGATGTTGCAAATGCCTAATTTCAGCCCGGTACACTCCACAGAACACACAAATCCCTGTGGAAAAGGCAGTGTAGACTCTGCTGGAGTTGAAAATGTTACTCTGTTTAGTTTCCACCCCCGTGCTCCCATTCAGCAAACGTTATTCTCCAAAAACAGCGTGCAGGGCGAGGGACAATGGGCAAACCCACAGATACGCTGTCCACGCCTGGGGAAGCTCAAGCACCTTGCCAGAGTTCCTTGCCAACATAATTAAATTGTGGCATTGTAGATTCTTTGGACAAGGTTTCTAACAAAGCATCTCCCACCTCATTTCCTGCCAAAATTCAGAAATGCAAGTCCACATTTATACATGCTTTGTGGCACAGTATACAACTTTTCATTCTCTGTTTTTTATTTTTTTTTCAGTGATGCTACTGCTTAAAGCAAGTGTATAGTACTGGAATGACCAAGCATAACTCCAACATGTGTTCTCTGAAGGACAGGAAAACAAAACAAAAGAATAAATCATGCTCTTGTATCCCTTTAAATTTTTCAAATAAAATAAAAAAGCAGGAATCCTGCTTGCTACTGAGAGCATCACCATCTCTTCCTTTACCCAAAAATCCAATCTGCAGAAAACCAAAATCCTAAAGTCTGATGAACACCTTTGTTGTTTCTTGCCAAAGACCTACTGCACGGGTGTAGAGGTGTAAGAGCTGCTGAATCTGATCACTTTTCACCTTTTGTCTGTATACCACAAAAATCCCAGGGCTGAAAAGCTTAGAAATTGCGCAGCAGTCTGCTTAAATACAGCAACTCTCACAACAAAGATCCAGCAGTGACAACACTTGTCCTCAAAGCCATTGATCCAAACCTGCTTTTTCAGAACCTCTGGCATGTGTGTGGTACCTAACAAAGCTTCCCAAAATCTAAACCTCCCTCATCTCTCTGTTCATAGAAACCAAAGGTTGGATGTGGACTAGTCCAACCCAGAAAACAACCCATCTGGGACTGCCCCCTACAAATGAATTGAATTACTCTGCACTGTCACTGGAGGCATACCAGAAAGCCTGAAGCCAGAAAAGGCTTGAAGGCAAATGGAGATTTCCATGCCCCCTTTACAGCTTCCTTTTCTGCCAGGATGCCACTGGGCACAGCACACAAACCCAAGCAGCACTGCCATGTGAGGCCAGGAAAAGTTTAACAGCACCAGAGCCTCTCCCTGCACTGACACCAGCCCTGCTGAGCTGCCAGTCTGCAGGGACAGCACATCTCTCCTTCTGGCAGGCATGAGGCCTTTTTTGTCCACTCCAGATGAGATCAGGAACACAAAAGCTCTCCAGGGTGACACCTCAGGAGCCCCATTTCAGCTCTGAGCTCTGCCACTGCCACAGCAGCTCTCAGGAGAGAGCTGCAAACCAAGACCTTTCCTTAGTGCACCTCTCCTGAGACTCTTATCCCTGACTGAATTTCATTACTGAACTGTTGAAACTAAACCCAGGTTTTTTGCAGAAGTGGCTAAGAATCCTGTGACAGGTTCACTTAATTCTGTGGCTTTCAGAATGAATTCCATCTTTCTCAGGTTGAGAGTTAGTGAGTGCTGGCATCTACAATTCTTCTTTTCCTCATGCAGAGGAACAGAGGTAAAGAGGTAAGGGATGGTGGCACCAAATGGTTAAAAGAAAAAAAAAAAAAGAAAGTGAAAAATTATAATTGCTCCTGTGTGTGAAAAACAGAGCTAATGCACAGAGGCTCTGTAGAAGATGGGAGAAGGCAGGGTGAGCAATTACCTGCCTGCAACCCACATCTCCACCTGGCACCAACTTGTTGATGAAGCCATACCCTGAACATTGGGACACCTCATACCCTGTTCTTGAGACATCTCCCTTCTCCCAGGCAAAGAGAACTCTGATAAGCTACAGCAAGAATCAAAACTACAAACCCAAAGGCTGAGAAAGCTGAACTCTGTGTTTAAAGCCCAGATCCATGTGTATTTCTGGTACTCACACAGTGTCTCTTTCTGTCTTCCTGCCTTCAAACACATATGGGAAAACTGCTCCTATCTGCTGAGCTAGCTTACAGTCCACTGTGTTTATAAAAACTTCTTCAGAGCTGTACAGTGACATTAAAAAGGAAAGGAAGAACAAGAACAGCCAGTACCTGCCCAAGGTACTGAAGTGATGGCCACTGTGACTATGTCCAAAATTCTCATTTTAAAGGCCAGGTTTCTCCTACACTTCATACTGTGTGGCTTTGAAGCAACTTTTCTAACTGGAGTAAGTGGAAGATTTTTGGTCCTTGTGTTCAAGGACAACTTGGGATGTAGGTTTGGATAGCCCTCAAATCACAGAGCTGAAGTGATTCAGGGATGTCAGGATGGCAGTTTTGACGCTGCTCTAAATATGCTTTGAGACATGCTCTGTACCTGTGGCCCTTTCTACCATCACTCTTTCATTTACAAAGAGCAGAGGGGCACTCTGGACTGCCAGAGGGGCTACCTGGAGACATCAGAAACCATCAGTGGGAGTGTCAGAACATCAGGAATGACACGTTTGCACAGCTCAGTTCCTGCATTGCATTCTACCTCCCTTGCTCAGGTATGGCTTCAAAAGAAATTGGGGTCTGCTTGGTGCCACACAGAGAGTCACATTGGAGAGAAAACATCTGTTACTCAAGAGCAGCACTGAAATACTGACCAGGAGGATGTGAGCTTTCAGCACATTAAGCATTGATCCTGTGCCCCCCCGGGGGGTGAAAGCTCCAGGTATGTCCTTGCCTGACCTCAAAGGACTGGTCCCACCTCCACCTCTAACCAGGCAGAGCACTTAAAAGAGCCCTCTGCTTGCTAACACTCCTCCTGCCCCTCCTGGGATGCCATCAGCTGAGTGCTGAACAAAACGAAGAATTAATTTCTCAAAACTTTTCTGTGCAGACTCGGAGGTGTGATTTAAAAGAAGCGTGGCTTAGGAGCACGTGAACTTTTTTTTTTATAGAGCTTAGAGGGAGCTTAAACAACCAGGCCTTTGTTTCAACTTGCTTCATCAAGCAGGATGGAAAATAAAAAAGGATTATGTGACATGCATAATAGTGCCAGCTTTGGTTTTAGTAACAGTTAAACTGCTTATAACCAGGAAAACTAAGAAAAGTTTAACCAGAGTGAAGCAGCAGAAGCAGCTCCTACTCTGAGCTCCCTCACTGCTAGAAACAGCTGCTTAACTATTTTCTGGAGCAAGAGAACTGCCTTCCTAGCTGCAGAAGCACAGTAAGGTGCTGAGTTCCTCTCACACCCAGTAACTGGGTTTGTTTGAAGGAAGGACTGTTTGTGCTTTATCCTGTGGGAAGTTGTTAACGCCCAGTTGTTTCCCCCTCCTGTTCTCTCCTCACTGACTCCACAGAGACCACTTCACATGAAAAGGAGTTTTCCTCCAGACAGGAGTATGCACAGTACAGTAAATCCTGAAGCACCCAAGAACTTCGTGACTGATGCCTTTGGAATTCACCAGCATTTGTTCCTATCAGTACTACTTTGGGTGGTTTTTGCACATATGACACCATGATTTTCAAAATAATTCAACAAGGTTCATACAGGTAGAGCATCCAGCTTGAGTTTAATGTATCTATTTTAACTTAGTTTACTTAGGTTTAGTTTAAACTTCCACAAACATCCCAACACAAGCACAGATTGCCACGAACAGGAGAAAAGTGCCACATAAATTCCTTGGTGTGTAAGTAATTGTCCTTATTTCCATAAGAGAAAACTGCTCTCAGGTCCCTTCTGCACTAGGCAAGAGTCTCTAAGTCTCACTTACCCTCAACAGTAGAGTTGACAAATATAACTGTTCTTTTTGTTCTCATGAGCAGTTATTTCCAGATTTGGGATGGGCTGGGCTTCAATCCAGAAAACAGACTTTTCATGACAATCCCCAAATAACTTCAGAAGAATCAGGAAATATCCTAATTAGGAAAGGGGTCAATTCATCCTGCCTGCAGTATTTGGCAGGCCAAGCATCCCACATCTTCCAAACGTTCAGAGAACCCATCCTTCAGCTTCTGCAGGGTTTCCAGCTGAGTGATGCCCTGACAAGCAGTGCTTTATCATGGCTAACCACGATCCATGCAGCAGTCAGCACAGACTGTTGATCATCCAGCACATTTTATAAATTGCAGCTGCACCCCTCCTACTGTGATTTATATTGTCATTACAGGCCAGCTACACCTCAAGTGTTAAGTCATCCCCCTCCAATGCCAGCCAGAGCACAAGGAAGAAAATGCTCTCACCAAGGAGGCCTTCTGACAGAAAGCCTCAGGGGAAAGGTATTCCCAAATGGAAATAGTCATCCTGTGGACAGGCTGCAAGAAGATTTACTTCTGCAGATTTACTTCTGTTTCAAGGTATTTAGAAAACCAATTTGGAAGATCTTTTCTCCCAGTGTCTGGCTGACTGACAGAAGTCTCAGGGTTACACAGTCTCGCTCCCTCAGCAGGTCCTGAGGCAGGGAAAACCATCATGCTGTACAGCACTGCTTGTGGTGGGCCATAACCTGCTACTGTAAGCACATGGATGAACACTCAGTGAACACATTTTGCCACAGATTTGGTGTCCTGGCACACCCCATGGTGAGCAGTTGAACCTTTGCCTCTGTTTCTGCATTTATAAAACACACAAATAATATCCCACCTCAATGGCACATGTTACACTGCAGAGGAATTGGAAGAGACAGAGTCTGTCCACATTCACATCTCCTGAATGTGGTCCTCAAGCACAGCAGCCCTTACACACCTTTGCCAGATCATGGCTCCCATCTGTGGTTTCAAGCCTGGCAAACTTAGACTGGGATACAAACATTTCCCCATCCTTTGGGCAGGACACTATCTCAAAAGAGCTCCAAGGTGACGCCACTTAACAGACAATAAAAAATATCTTCAGGTCAGACGGCAAGGAGCCTTCCCCTGAGTACCAAAATTAGGCAAAGTCCTCTGCTGCCTTTCAGGGGTGATGCCTGGACTATTCACAAATACAGATGCACAGGCACAGCAAGACTCTTCCCTTCCTGTGTAACAAAGGAGTCTGCTGGTGCTGCTGTGTGGCTCAGTGCCACGGGAGATGCTCCCTGACCAGCTCAGGGGACAGAAGGGGGGAGCAGAGCACGGTTCCCTGACACCACGAGAGCACCAACCCTGCACTTGTGAGCTCAGCTGCCAGGAGGGCACAAAACCTGTGCTGAACAGGGCCCAGCAGCCCCTCAGAGGCAGGGATCACCTTACAGCTCAGCACTGCCTGTGCCAGGAGTGTGCACGACCCAGGCTCAGCGCTGTCAAACACAGGAGAAACTCAGAAAGCTGCCCAGGCAGGCAGGGACACACAGAGAACAGTCTCTGCTCACTGCCCTGGGGTACAGAACAACGTGGGCAGCAATCCAGCCTTTGCAATGCCCAGCTGCCACACCTCTGCCTGGGCCTTCTGCTGCAGTGGAAATGGGATGGACAATTTCCTGTTTGCTTTCCAGTGGTGAAATCCTGCTAAGCACAACTGTTTCCATCAAACCAAACAACTGTATTGCTCCTGCACGCACTGTGCAGGCATTTCAGCCAGCTCTGGGAGTGTTTCTTCCCAGGAGCTGCTGTCTTAGGCAGGTCAACACCTAGAGAAGAACTGCTGGCATAAGCATAGCCCAAAATAGTCCTCAGCAATGCTTCTGAGGAAGGGATGCCCAAGGAAGAGCCGAGCCCCCCTCACCGCTGATCACACAGGAACCTGCTCCCCAAACTGAGGGCACTCAAAGGAATGTGGAAAACTTCCACAAAAAACCCAGAGCCACCACGAGTTCATCCATTTCCAGGCACTAATCCTGATTTTTGAGACCTTCCTTGAGCTTTGATTGGGTTTTCAGGGAGAGACACTTCTCTTTTTAGTGCACTGCTGTTCAGAGAACTGTTACAAACCCATGACCTCTTCTGTCATCTTGAGGCAGGTAACACTGAGAAAAAAAAGTTGGAAAGTCACACAGAACTTGCCAAATTATTCTTCCAAGGAGTTGCCTAAATCATGCTAAAAAAATACATTCTTTGCAGGTAGCAGCTAAAAGGTCTAAATATGTTTTAGAAGTGAGGGACAAATGCCTTTAAAATTGACTAAGCTAGCTGTCTCACTAACTGTATTGATTCACACTAGACTTTTCAAGTGTTTTTCTTGCATGTTGTAGTCCAACATTATTTCTTTAAAGAATTGCATGCAAATCCCAAGGCAAAGAAATTTGATGGAAAGAAAGGCAAGAAATTCAAACTATATCTTCACCAAGATCAAAGACTTCGTGGTTATTTAAAAAAAAAAAAAAGCTTTATTGGTAACTAACAAACCATCTAATACCTAAAAATCCTAGTCAACACAAGCTATGTATGATTTCTTCTTATTCCCTTATTATCTCTTTCTTTTTTTTCCCTGTATCCCAAACCTCAGACAACCTTTTACAACCAAAAGTTAACTGCAGCTCCTCCTGTCATGGAACAACTTCCTGAAACTCCCTTTTTGGTGGGAGTCCTGTTAGTCCTCATGAGATAAAATCAAAGCAGAGCTCAAACTCATACAATTGTGGCAGCTGTTTTCCAGCCCCTTCTTGACATACCCAAGTCCCAAGCCTACATCACCTACAGCCAGCCCTGTGTTAATAGAAACAGCCAACAACAGGGTTGTTTTTTAAATTCAATCTCATGCATCATTCAGTGATTTTTGCTTCATCATTTCAATATTTGGAGTGTCTTTTTTTCTGCAAAACAGAAAATGAAGCTTGTAGAAACTGCTGGCACACTGTCTGCCTGGAGCCTGACTGAATTCTGAACAGTCAGGGTTGACAACTGGGAACTGTGGAGTGGAACTGCTGAAAACAGCAATTTTGAGTTTCTATAAGGTATCTGCTGGCTGTGTATGACTGGCTCCATGAACAGGTGTCAGCTTCATCCAGTTTAGTCAAAGTCATGAAAACAACCCTTTCTGAGTAGTGCTACAAGGCAGTTGTATCTCACCTAGAATATTTAAGTGTATTGACTGCATTAAATGTGACTGTTCAGGTTAGCAGTTGCTTCTGATGTTAGCATAGTTATATTTTGTAGGCCAAAAACTTTCTGACCTATTACAAAAGGGGCTCTTCAAGGAAGAGCCTCCAAGTAAAAATCTAGTAACTTATGAGAGAGAGAAAAGGCTTAGGCAGTAAGAGACCTCTGAAGGGAAAGAAGAAAACTTAATTTGTCAAGCTCAGAAACATAGATAGTATTGAAGCAATCAAGGTACATGATGATGACAGTCTGGAAGAAAGTATTAGTTCAGGGAATGGAAAATAAAATTTTCAGATATTATAAAGAAATAACACATTGCTCAGAAAAAGCCTATGTGTAAAGTAGAAGAGAAAGAGCAGAATTAAATGTTAGGCCCAAAGAGTGGCTTTGCTAATGAAGGGTGATATTGAGTCATTAGCATTCAGTGTAATATTACATGTCAAAATCAAAGCCACCAGAAGCAGCAGTGAGGGACATGATATGTGTAACACAATATGGTTGTTAAAAATACAGGACCTCTCTGCACACTGCCTTTGGCCAGGCCCAAGGCTCCACTGGAGTCAGGTTATGCACACACAGAAAAATGGTGTCATTTCTAAACACATTTGTGAATGCAGCCAAATAAACCAAAGAAAACTTCAGTGGGAAAAAAAACCCCAACAAAACAAACAACAAACTTCAGATGATTTATTTTGGATGCAATGCAAATCATGGCACCAGCCAGAGGAGTGTAATCAGTGAGGGAAACTTCACTCAGAAAAAGAAGTTCCAGTTGTGCCCTGCTAGGAGAGATGCCAAGGCTCTGCCTTACCTGAAAGGGCTCCTATGCATTTATTTGTGTCTCCCTCTCCTGTGCAGTATTCCATGGGTGAGGTGTTCCCCTTAAAGGGGGTTTAATCTAAATGACCCCTACTGTACTCGCTCCAGCAGCCAGAACAAACCTGTTCAATCTTCCTCCTTGCACAGCTGCCCACATCTCATCTGTCTTTCCTCCTTCAAAGGCCTGAAAAAAGGCACAGGTGGCAAGGGGAGAGAAGAGAGAGAGGCAAAGAACAGAAGAAGGTAATCCTGTCTTTTGTGATTTAAGGCATGTTAACAGAAGGGATGGTTTACTGATTATGGCTACACCCAGTGATCCCTGCTCTGCTTGTACTTTTGTCTGTCTCCAGCAGGAAAGCAAAAGCTGTCAGGAAATTGGTGAGTCAGCATGCTGCTGCTGTTTGCCTTAGCTGGGAGGCATTGATTTTTTTCCTGATGCTTTGATATAGGGTCACAGGTATCTGAGCTAAAATCTTTACTGAGAGCAAGGGGGTCATGGCAGCAAGAGCTGTTAGTTAAAACAAAAAAAGTCGATTCCATTTTCACAGTATTTGTTTGGATGGTTAAATTTTCTGAGAGAGTTGAGAGGAAAAAAAAAAACAAGCCCCAGTTTTTTATTTAAGCTGTTTAAGATGAAAAAAGGAATGACCAATGCAATGCTTTTCACAAAATCTTTCAAAAGTTGCCTTTTAAAAGTAATTCACAATAATCAGGTATCTGATATTATAATGTGTATAATTAATACCAGAACTAAGGCTAAAACATAGAGTAACTCCAATATCACTTCTGAATCTTTAGCACTTGTCCAGAAACAAGGTCCCTTTCAATAGATCTGAAATCAGTGCAAAGCCATCAGGCATTTTCAAACTCTAAGCAATGCTATTTGGCAGAAAAATCTCAAATCATCTTGTTAGTACTTGAAGATTAACATTAAGCAAAAGGAAATTCGGTCTGTTTTAAAAACAAAAATGCAAAGGCTGCTCAGGAAGCTCTGAGGTTCTCCCCCCATGCAGAAGAGCTCCATAAAAGTGATGACAGCATTTCAATCTGCAGTGAGGTGTAATCACAGAACCTCTGCTTAACAGGCTGGAGATTAGTTATGAAATAAAACACAGAGCCAGACCATAAAAAGTTAATTACAAATAACTGTTTAAATCTGTTTTCCTTTTAAATCGGCAGGAAATTCCAAAATATTTCCTATAGAAAAAAAATAGGTGAGCTACAGTGTGGAATTTATTGTTAATGGGCTGGAAGGAAGGGAAAAGCAGAAATAACAAGTGAAGAAACCAGTTGCTTCTGAGAGAGACAAAGTGACTGGGCAGGAAAGTCTGTGCACTTGAAAGTCTGGGATTTATGGTCAAAGGCAGCTTTAAGACAGACCCCTGAAGGTTGAAATGAAGGCACAGACCTGAAGTTTGAAATTAATATAACACCAGGTGCTATTTACTATAAATTTTTAAGAGGCTTTGAGATACACAGGTGGAAGAATGACACAATTAGTACTTCTAAAAAGTTCAGGTTACAGCTAAAGGTGGACAGCAGGACCTCCTTAACCCTTTCTGGATGCACCACTGAAAAAGAGATGCCCCAGAATACCCTTGGCCTTATTCAGCAGTGTGTAGGGATGAAACACATCCAGCACAGACTATTGTAGTAAGCACAGAAATGACATGGATTTACACCATTTAATAAATGTAGAAACAAGTGAGCCCTATCAAGTCTATCTTGTGCTTTTCCTCTGATGAGCTCTCTGTGTGTGGACCTTTCCTGAAAACCTTTTTTCCACTCTCCAGAGATCTCCATCAGACATGGATGGGGAAATAGCTCCTCCTTTGGCAGTGGCACAGAGCATCCCCTTCAGATGTCAGGCTTGACATGCTACAGGACAGTGCTGACCAAGGCTCTTTGTGACAATCCTCCCAAAGGCCTCTTCAGAGAGATTCTCAAGCCTGGATTTCCAGCAGAGAACTCTGTTGTGGAAACAGAAGGGGGGAACAAAACAACAGCAAACAGTGAAGAAACAGTGAAACTCTGTCACCTCGAGTGTGTGGTAAATTTTCCTCATCATTCTACTTCAAGTCCTTCAGAAATAGTAGAGGGTGGGTTTTTTCCCTTGTTTGTTTGCTTTTAAGGTCAACCATCACTGGTAGAACAAGCAAATTTGTAATGGGTTACTTCAGCTCTGTGTTCTTTCTGTACTTGATTTATCCTCCAAACACAAGAATATCTCAGTTTATGAAGGCCTTTGCTTCTGATGTATGAGTATCATTCCCTTCTGTCCACACCAAGCAAAACTGCATCAAAAATCCTGACTTTGCAGCTGTCACACTTGTGATTTTTAGGAATTAAAGACCATGCCTCATCTCTACTTGACAAAGCACAATTTCAGTCAATAATGGAGAATTACCCTCTGTTCTGGTACTGTGGAAATACAAGCATAAACAAAGCTTTGTGGAGTTAGATTATGTTACTCTGTCTTTCTAAAGCAAGCACAAACCCCAAGTGTTTCCTGACAAAATATTACCTATTTAAAGCATTACTACCACGAATTTGGTAAAATTGCTTCCAGATAATTGGAAGTTTAAAATAAAGAGATTTAACTAGAGATTTTGGTTCTCTGGCTGGCTGAGGGCAACTGTCCATGCTGCTTTCCCACTCTCCAAGAGAGAACCTTTAAAACTGACATAAAATTGACATACAAAAGCCATAACCTGTGAGAGACAGCAGGATGTGCAGCAGGGAGATCTAAATGGATGTCACACACTGGATTAAACAGGTGACTTCTAAGCAAATTTAAAGTTCAGGCGTGTTCTCTCTTTACAGTCACTCTGCTTCCAGGCCAAAGTAACAAGAGGAGCACAGCCACAGCCCCTTTTGATTAGCTTTATCTTGATTTTTCTGGGGCTCTTCCTGTGAGAAACAGCTGGGATGGGAAGGAGTCACCAAGGACTCTGACCAGCCAGAAGTGTGGGCAAATATGACTCAGGTCAATCTCCCCTGTGAAATGAACTCATGAGGAAGTTCTCTTAAATAACTCCAGGCCTGCACATCCTGAATTCATGTCTAGAAAATGGGTCCCAGGTTGCACTCCTCCAATTTCTACAACAGGCAGCCAAAAGCTTCTGCTTGACTGCTGGACATTAAGCCTAACCCCACAAATCTCTCTCTGAGGGAAGGGGCCACAGGGGTAGAAAGCAAAGCATCTAGTTCAGTTATTAATAAAATTCAAGCCAGCTCTTCTAAAGTAGTTATTTCTAAATTGTTGTTAAGGAAAAAAAAAGGAATAAACAAAAGTTAAAAAAAGAAAAAAGAAGAAAACCAACAGGAAAAAAAAAATAAATAGGTGATTATCCAAGGGTTTACTCCAAATACTGTACACTTTCATTTGTAGAGCAGGAAATGATAAACAGAAAAGGCAAAATCTGAGGTCTAGGCAAGGAGTGTTTGCAAACTTCTAAGCAAGAAAAACAAAATTACTATGTTATGATACAACTTTGGTTTCAAGATTAATAAAGACCAGCCAAATGTATCATTTTTAAAAATCAGGTCAGTACAAATACACACACATCCTTTTGCTTTGTCAACAGCAGCAACAAAACCCAGTCAGAGTAATTAAACCTGGCATACCAGCCCAAAGTCTCCAGCTTAGACAAATACAGTACCTCAAACCTAAGGCAGCTATTTGAAGAGTTCCAACTTTCAGCTACTTTTGGTAACTATGTCAAATTTAAAGACTTTCCCTACAAAACTACCTGGCCCTTCAGAATTGTTTGGCTGTGAAAGACCAGCCTGGCTTTGTGGGTGAGCACAACCAGGTGCAAAAAGTTTCCAATCAGACTGGTAGGATTTAAAATGCTCCACATGCTGAAGGTTTGGGAGATGAACCAGGCTACTGCAAATAGCTTTATATTGATATTTCTCCACCTGCCTTTAAGAGATACAAGTCTGAGGCAAACTGGTGAGTGGGAAAAAATGCCCCTTGCTCCCTGCAGAGAGGTTTTTCTCAGCCCCCAACACACAGAGATCCAATAAGAATGATAAGCCCAAGCTTTTAAAAAGGGCTAATATTACACAAATTATTTGGTAAAGCTTTTCATGCTCAAACAGTTGGTTTCTTGACAATGTGTCTCTGCAGCTTCTAAACACACATATAATAAAAACCTCATCAAGAACAGATCCCTGCAATGGGACAGATATGTAGTTGGAAGCTGTGAAAGTTCACACTTCAGAAAAATCAAACTAACAAACTGCTGAGCCCTGTTAATTGTTTCTTTAAAAAAAACCCAACCCAAAACACAAGCTGTAAATAGCTAATCAGAGAGATTCTTGACTGATCTGTTTAACAGCAGGTTTTGCCAACCTGCCATGGATTTCTTACATAAAAGTATATGGATTACAATTTTTGTTTTTCTTTCTATGGGTATGAAACCTCGAGGAGAAACTACCAAAAAATACCTAAAAACAATACCTAAATCAGAAGCATGCACACACTTTTGTCATTTTTGTCCACAGATGAACTCAGAAACCAAACTTCTCTGACAGGCTAGCCCAGAAACCCATTCAGAAAACCAAGGCTAAGCTCAGGCTTGAGGCAGCTCATTAAAAAAGAAAATAAATTTTAAAAAATCTCCATGGTGCTTGCAACAGCCCAACAGAAGGCAGAGCGTCCGTGTGACCTGGGGGAGGACAGAGCCAGCAATGCCCAACCAACACCCTAAAAGTTAACAGGGTTCTCCCCAGCAACAGGCAGCTCCCAGAAATGCAGTTTTAAAGGAGCTGTGTTCCCCTGAATCCTTTCCATGGGAATGTTCAGCTCCAGGAGAATGCCAGCTTGGATGCTCTCGTTCTCACGAGGCAGCACAAACCAGCAGGGCAGTGGCAAAGCCTGGGTGGGCTGGGGTTTATTCAGGGGTTTGGGGTTTTTTGGGAACAGGCAGGAGGGGAAACACACAGAATCCCTCCAGAGGAATAGGTTGGTTTTGTTGCTTCTGCAGTGCATTAGAGTGGAGTTGATGCACAAAGTGTCCTCCAAGTGCAAGCTCAGAACACCCAGGGCTGTGCTCCCAGCACCTCCAAGGGCTTGCATCCAGTCCTGTGACAGAGGGGACAAGCTACTCACTAGTGGGATCAGTTCACACATTTTTCCAAGTCTGGAAGGCAAATTAAAGAAATGAGTTTGGCTTTTTTGTTGGTTTTTTTTTTTTTT
>VZRX01001052.1:33257-51365 GCA_013398075.1 Notiomystis cincta
TTTTTTTTTTTTTTCCCAGAGTCAACTGAAGAGATTTGATCTCTGAAGTTTTAAGTGAAACAAATTGGAGGGAGCAGTTCACAGACTCTGCTTGCTGAAATCCCAGCATGGGGACCCAAGGCATGCATCCTAATATTGCTTCTTTTCTTAGAAAAAAGTCTTTTGCAACAGTTGTTTATGCTCAACAGCACAAGGAATAATTAGGCCTCCATTTCCCAAATCTTGGAATGTGCCCTCTGCTATAGCCATGAAGAGAACTGCAGCTGGCTGACTTAACTGATAAGCACAGCCAAACTCAGGGCTCCTTGGAGTCCCAAGTTTTACAGCCCTCAGATGAATCCATCTTTCTTCTATTGGCTGTGTATAAAACACAACACTTGCTTCAAGAAGTCCAGGAGCCTTTTGAATACAAAGCAGGAAAGCCACCAGGAGGGGGTGGGAAGGGGGTGAGAAGCAGCACTTTAATTTTAGAGTGCTGACCCATTAGAGCTGAGACTCCCATCCCTAACACTTCCTGCATCAATGTGGAGGAAAGACAAAGAGAAAAAGAGGAAAAAAAATGCAGCTTTTGGCAACTGAGGGCTCCTAACCATCAAGTCTAACACAGAACAACTGAACAATGAAGGAAGTTGAATTGCACTGTAAATTTATGTTCCGTGCCCAGGTTATGGAATGCAGTGCAGTAGGGCAGCAACACAACTGCATTCCTCACACAAGGAACAGCTTGAACCTCAGGGTTTGTGCACGTGGGCAGCACTGAGTGACCTTCATGCTTTCCAACATTCACTGGAAGGCAGATTTATTTGTAATCACGAGTCAGCTGTTTTGGTTTTGGGCACCAACATATATCTGGAAGAGCAAAGGTTTAAAAACTTTATATTAAGCAGCAAATGCAGAAGCCAACACATCAGCTTTAAAAGCTGAATTTGAAGGCTACACTCCAAAATCCAGATTGGATAATATTAGAACCTGAGAGAACCCTGACAGAATGGTCATTTGCTGCTCCTTTTTCTGTTTCCTTTGAGAGAGACATGTTCAGTTCATTACAAAACAGTAGCCTCTCTAGTATGTATCTTATGTAAAAGGATGTCCCATTTCAGTGTGAGACCCAACACTCACAATGGACAAATAAAGTGATATTGCTCTTACTGTAATGGACATAATACAAGACTATCAGTATTTTAATTTAAAAAAAAATTATTTTAAACAAGCGTTGCCTGTCTCTTATTTGCAATTTTCTTAGTCATGAAATAAACCACATTTTGGAAAAGGTGCCAACTGAACTGGACTGCAGGAAAACAGAGCCAGACCCTATGATAGTATTATTAAAATAACCAGCAGCTGGTTGCACTAAAACCATCCCCAGGATACAATGAACAGTAGTAAATTCTGGGTTTGGTTTAACAGACCAAGGTGAGAAACCACAGATTATCTAAAGCTTCCACATCACAGCTCTTGAACTCCTGGAAAAGAAGTTCCAACTTAATTTTAAAGGAAGTCAAGAGACAACATTAAGCACAACTATTTCTTGCTATGCAGAGGTGTGAGGGAATGGGACAGGATTAATGATTTTTCCTGCACATTCAAAAATCAAGACAATCAAGAAGCATGTAGAAGCACACAGTTCCTGATGTTCCAAAACAAATGGCAAGGAAAATCTTATTTACAAGCATGTGAGATGAAGCAATAGACTTCTGATTCTCCAACTCCCTATGAGAGTTGCTGTAAGGAATTTAATTGCTGCCTCCCAGCCTGACGTGCCCCTTTCTCAGGTACCTACACAAAAACCCAGCTGCTGAATAGAAGAAAGTTGGACACTGAACAGATTTTTAATGCAAAATTGCCAACGGAAGCACACAAGGCTCTGAGACAATTCACAAACCCACACAGGTCCTTTATAGAAGGTTAATGGTTTGCTAGCCAAGTGCCAAGGTTCACAGAACGGGTAATTTCTGTTTCTTTTTTAAAATCACATTCGAACTTTGTGCATTTTTCCTAAAAACACTTCACTGAAATCTCAGCAGCAACTAGATGGGCAGATGGTATTTCACTTATGGGTGCTCTCAGACACCTTTTATTAATAAGAGAGCACAGGAAAGCCTCAACCCTTGAGTTGCAGACTTCAGTTTGCTGCTGCTGGCTCGGGCAGCACGACAGCAGCCTGAGCAGACTGGGATGAGTAACACTGAAATGGGCTGAAAACGGCAGCAATCATGACAGAGACAATAAGGAACCCCAGCAACTGCACACAGCTCCAAAGAAAGAAAAATCATTAAAAATCGCTTTTAAAGGACGCAGGGGAAACACAGTTATGATGCCAAAACATACTTTCTTAAAGGCCACTTTTCATTAAAGGGATTATGCACGATATTAACAACATACGTAGGAATAAAGTATATGGCATAAGCAAATATTAGCATAAGATCTTGGGCTCCTTAAAGAACGGAACTTTAAAGCAAACAGATTACAAACTACGGTCACAGAACGACTGAGACGTCAAAGGAATGCAGACAGTGTAAAAAAAAATAGTGCTAATTTAAAAACCTGTCTTGTGAAATGAAAGACACCGCAGTACATCGAGCTAAAAGAACATAATCTTTGGGAGATCTCAACATACGGCACTGTCCTTACTAAGAGCGCTTCAAACAGAAAATTCCTCCGAAGCTGGTAATTCACGAAGAGAGCAAGGCAGAGAGATGATGGGCTGGGGAGGCAGGAACCCGCTGGGCGTTCCACATGGGAGCCCTGAGGGGGGCTTGGGGATGGCTCTCCCTCTCTCCCGGGGCGCATGGGAAGGACACCGAAGGAACGCGCGAAAAAGAGTTCACCTCAGGTCTCCCATCGAGCCAAACAGCAAGGAACACAAAAAGCAGTGTTTAAGGAGCGTTTTCTGCAGCGTGCAAAAACTGTGTGCGGGCTGGGGGCGAGTGAACCAAGGAGGGCGAGCATGAGCTCTGCTGGGCTCGTGTGCCGCTCCTCGGTTGCGCCGGAGAGCGATTTCAGCCGGAGGAGGAGGAGTGCACGGGTTAGGGTTACACAGCCACGCTTGGGACTAGGGCTACGGTATAAAGAGGTCCTAAAAGCTGGCCAGCGGTGTCTGAGGTAAAGAGGAAACGTTTAAAAGACAGAGTAAACAGCACAAAGAAACGGTCTTGATAAAGGGTCCACCGAGGCTGCTGGAGCAGAAGACCACGGGCTTGAGGGTGCCGTGTGCGAGGTGCGTGGGAGGGAAAGAGCAGGAAATTTGCAGGAGGAAGGCGCAGGGCACAGCCTGGAGGACGGGAGGGGAGGACAGGTGAACCGGCTGAGGAAAGGTTCAGGGCAGGTTGAGGCACAGCACGCTGGCAGCGCGCTGCAGCGCATGGCAGGGGGCTCAGCAGGGCAAGGGCCGGGGCCGGCGGCGGGCGAGAGGCGGCCCGGGCTCGGGGCAGGGGCACGGCCGAGGGCCGGGCGGTACCTGGGCGTCTTGGCGGCGGCGCTCTCCCGGCGGTCCAGCACTCCGGGCACGCAGTTGGTGAGCTCGGTCCAGTCGGCGTGCAGCCCGCAGCTCCAGCCCGTGGAGAAGCGGGAGAAGAGCCAGGTCTCCCTGCGGTTGGGCCGGTAGCAGGTGCACTTCTTCTGCCCGGGCCGGCAGTCGCAGGGCACCTCCAGCCGCACGTTCTGCACCAGGTGGCGGCCGAAGGTGGTGCCGCCGGTCTTCTGGATGTGCAGAAAGACGATCACGTCCTCGCCCTTCATGTCGAACGCGAGCTCCCGCTCCAGCTCCCGCACGGGGAAGTAATACTTCTTCACGTAGTGCGGGTCCGGCGTGGGAAAGAGGTCCAGCTCCTCCGAGTAGGAGCGGCCGCTGGGGGAACCCAGGCTCAGCCCCGGCCCCACGTACTGGTACAGGATAAGCATAAAGCACACCGAGACGGCCACGATCAGCAAGAACTTGCTGGTCCTCTCAACCATGGTCCTTCCCGCACGCTTCATGTGTCACCATCTCCCGGGGCTGCCAGCGCTGGGCAGACTGCGGCGCTGCCGGGGGGTGGGCGGCGGAGCTTCGGCGTCTGTGCCAGCCGCCTCCCCCCGCTGCTCCCCGGAGCAGAGCCTTCCCCGGGGGGCGGCGGGCCGCTCCCTGGGTCGCCTCGGCTCGCCGCCGTCCNAGCGCGCCGCGGGCCCCGCCGGAGTCGCCGGCACTGCGGACCTAGGTGGGCTGCGAGGCGGCTGCGGCTCGCCGAAGCAGTCGGCTCTTAGCGCTTCCAGGGGCAGCCTTTATGTGCCGCCTTGAAATGAATCCCGAACAGCGGAGCTCGGCGCTCCTCCTGAGGCTAGGTTTCTACCACCCGCTCTGAGGCGACGATATTAGGAACGAGAACATTTGCATGGGAATAGGAGCGGGTCTTCCCGCATGTGCCTGCTCCCGCTGCGGCTGCCACATGGGCCGCCGCAAGCCTGTGGCTGCAGTGTCGCAACTGGATGCGAGAGGAAAAAGCTCCGACCACACAGAGGGTGATGATGGCTGTGAGCAGGAAGAAGCCTGGGCACACCATCAGCCACAGAATGTGTAAATAATGATAATAATAATAATAGGTGAAGCCGAGGCAAAAATCGGCAGAGGCGTTATTTATAGCAAACTTTCCCAGCGAAACGCTTTGTGCTGCTCAGTCGGACGGACTCCATCCAGCAGCGGGGCTGCCGCAGGGTTTGTTTGCAATCCAAGCCTCCCAAACGAAGCGGAGCGTTGGGACCGCCAGGAAGTGCCGGCTCGGAGCCGACTCTCCCGTGCAGGGCAGCGCTTGGCCGGGGAGGTGCCGCTGCGGGGGCGAGCGCGGTGCGGAGCCGCGGAGCCCGGGCGGTGCGCTCGGAGCCGTAAGGGGCAGGCAGGTGGGGTCAGTGCCACCACAGCGTCTGCTGCCTCTCTCCTGCGACTGTGAACCGAGCAGGAAACACGGCCCCGTGTCAAAGAGCGAGGCTAAAATGTAGTGGCGGTCATGCCGCCACCTCAGCGAGACACGAGTTACTGCCCGTGCAGAATAAATTATGTGGACAACTGTAAATTCCCAGCAAAAAAAAAAAAAAAAAAGTCTAAGCGAAATGCCCTGTTCTCCTGTCTTTGGTGCTGTTGGAGAAAGTTTCCTTAAATTTCTGGTGCTTTTTCAAAATAGAAGTTACAGCTAGGTTTTAGCATCGAAATGTTCCATCAGGTTATGTTTTTTAATCCAAGTTACGCCTTATGTAAATGCAAAGGAATTCATGCTGATGGGGCATTGTTAAACACTGGGTCAAATTTATAACAGCCAAGGAGGAAATGAGATCCTGGATTTTCATTTAAACACCCTGACAGATAAATCTGCTACATTTTGAGATGGCTGCATTACTCACAAGTTATGGAGCCCCAGTGAGTTATGCAGTTCTTCCCAAACAAGTAACAATAAAATGTTTATAGCACCCAAAAGCATCATATGTTGTGTTCAAACCATTTATTCTGTTTGATATTTTTTCCTCTTAAAAGTCTGCTTCTGATTCTCCTCTTCTCATGTAGGTTAGTTACTCCAGAAACAATGATGTCATTCCCATGCACAGAGTTCAGCTGCACTGAGAAGCATAGCATAAACCTGATTTAAAGGTCTGAAATTTATATTATGATTTGGGAAATACAGGCATTTACATGAGGTTTGCATACATGGTTGCACTATACATTGCAACATAAAAAACACAGGGCAGACTTTTTGATTGCAAAAACTTATGTTTGCCTACAGTTCTAAACATGTATTTAGAAGTGCCAGAACTATGGAGAAATCAGCCATTAAGTTATTTCCAGTTACATTAACAATTGTTAATGAATTGTTCTAAACTCTAAGGTATCAAATATTTTGCCCTTTTCATTAGTTGTACAGATGGAGATATTTTGTTACAGATTTATATTTGTGGTAAATATAGTGCCTGCTACTTTGTGAAAGAACATACTAAAATTCAATCCATGGGAGATAAACAGACCACAAAGGAAAATACAGAGTTATGGCTGAAAAAGTGCTGTTTTCTTTACTGCAGCACCTTCATCAAAAAGTGGGGGTTGGGGAACATGCTGGAAGCATAGAAAAGGCTCTTCTTATTTACATTTACGTTATTTACATTTACACAATGTAAGGCCATCCTGCCTTGGAGAGACTGCAAAACCAAAGCTCTGGGGTCAGTGCTTTTATATTTATGGAATGCTTTGGGATCCTTCCCCCATAATTCTGTATGCTGCTCAGAAATGCTGGTATTTTAAAGGTTCTTACAGGTGTGACTCACCTAAAATGACTGCTAAATCAGTCTCTATTTACACTCAAAATTCTGCTGAAGGCCATGGCAGAGTAGTTCTTCACTGAATGGGGAGCTAAACATCAAGTACAACACCAGTGCTACTTTAGACCAGCACATTTCTTGGACAAGAGAAGATCCAAGTAGAGTTAAATAATGAGATGGGCACTCTTGCATTGGAAACAAGGTAAAGAGATGAGAAATCTGACAAAGGCAAGTTGTTACTGGTGCCTCCTGTTACGTCCTGTAGCTGCCTGTTTATTCTCTGAGTTGCATTTAGCCATTATCCATCTTTCCAAGCTGGATCTTCCACTCTCAGGCCAGACCTGCCTAGGCTTTCCTACATCTTATCTGGAATTCACCACCCTAGGTCTGACTAGTTCCAGGAGCAAAGCCCAGTTTCCTGTGGAGCAGTGAGACTGACAATCTGCAGTCATCGAGATGCCTAAAATATAAATAGTTATGGAAAAAAGAAACATTTTAGAAGGGGGAAAAAAAAGTTGTATTTTTATCTCTAACCCATGGACCAGGGGAGCTGCATTTCAGATTTTCTCTCCACATTCTCCTAGGCAAATGGAAGCAGAAATCCCCACCCCATAGTCCAGTGAAAATGTTCTCTGACATTTTGGTGTCTATCTAATCCTTTGCATCCTTCCACTCCAGATCTGTGTCAGACTGAGCAGAGCCCTCTTACACGAGCAAACTGGAAGATTATTCCCTAGGAATCCAGTGGATCTAGGAGGATGAGCTGCATTGATTTTCAGTGCTTTCCACATGACTGAGTTCCTTCAGGTACATTTGAAAGGCCTGTGGGTTTTGTACGCTCCCAAACTAACCTGTGTTTGTGGAGGAACTGACTTTGAATTCTCACTACAAAATAATTCTGACTTTTACCAGCTAAGCTTGGTCTACACTCAGCCCCTTTCCTGGCTTTCCTAGCTGGGTAAACCAGCACTCATGATTTATTCATGGCAAGACCTTGCTAGGAGTCAGGTACAAGGATTAGAGATCTCCTTAGAGGTAACAAGAAATAGACACAAATTTTGCAAAAGCAGTTGAAAAGTATTTTATCATTGCTTGCTGCTGGCTATAGGATGCCTAAATATTTATGTCAAATCTACTAAAACATTCTAATCTAATCTAATAGAAAAATCTAATAAAATATTAACATGTGAGTTAACACTGGGGCCAGGACACGCTGGGGTATTGTGAGAGTGCAGCTTAGTACAGGAAACCTCCCGTGAGGAAACAACAGTAAGAAACATGTAAACCACACACCACCTCTGTCACCAAAACCTCAATGAAATACTCATCTCAAAGCTTAATAAATAAATAGTCGCTTTGCTCGGCAAGGGAAGTCTAAAGGCTTCTTGGCTCAGAAGATACAACAGCTTGCTGTGAACCAGAATAACTTAGTTACAACAAATCCTCTTTAAACACTGGCAAATCTCAGGACATGTATTACCCTGAAATACAGTTCTAGGGCTCACCGTTAAGGGAAAAAAGCATGTATTTACTTTGTTTCCAGGGGAAACAGGTTGAAACAAACCCCTCGTTATCCGGATTTAGCTGTTTGGGTTTATCACGCAGCTCCTTTAGGAGGACTCGTTGTGGCACTCGCTTACTTTGCTGATGTGTGTGTACACCACCTGCTGAGTGGATGGTGAGGAGTCACGGACCACAGGCTGCTGCCCTTCAGCTGAAACATCAACATTCAGACCTACAGCAAAGCGTGGAACCCCTGTTTTTCTGATATGAGCTGCTTTTGCCTGCCCACTGCTGTTGCAGCCCCACTGGCAGCTCCCAGCCACACACCTTTGCAGAGTGGCAGCACTGACACATCACATCCCTGGGAGAAGAGTGCTCCCAGCTGGGAAGCTGCAGCAGCTCGTGAAGCCCGCTGTAAAGGCTCTGCAGCTCCACTTGTGATGCTGCAGGTCAGTCAAACCCCTCCGGGGGCATCACTGATCCCTGAGGACAGCGTGGTTCCACTCAATTCAAGGAAGCAGGTACTGAGTGATGCCAAAATCGCTTGGACTCAGCAAACCTGGTTCTGGTTTCAGGCTCTTGCACTACTTTTGGGGAGCACTGGGAAGATCTGCTCTTTGAAAGGTACCAAAGACACTCTTAGAAACAGTGGCAGAAACCGAAACAGTGGCAGAAACTAAAACAGTGGAGGCACTATTTGAATGAAGGGAAGTGCAGCTTCAACAGCTGCAGAGATCAAATCTGTGTTTTCAAACTACCTTCCCAGACCGTGTATTTATGATATAATCCTCCTCCCTCCTCTCACGTGGATGCCATGGATCTCTACACCTGTGACTTAGCAGGATGGCAGCACAGGACTGGTAAGACAGAGCTAGTTACTTAATAATTATATTTTCTCTCTTGCAAAGGGGAGGTAATTGAAACAGCCCCACTGCAAAAGCCCCCAACAGCAGAGATCAGTGCTCTGAGCCCCTGTGTGATAATGAACTTCCCAAAGCCACAAGTACACGTTGCATGCAGTGACTGCAGATGCCAGCCCTGGATGTGTGATTTTGGAAAGACCTGAACTGATCTCTCAAATGTGCAAATGCCTACAAGTTTAGGCAGGAAGCTGGGACTACAGCTGAAGCATATACAGTTTCTAAGGTCTTAATCCTTGTAAGGAAGGAGTTTGTGGGTCCACAGAGGAGGCACAAGGTGCCAGCTGTTCCCCATTCAAACTCTTTTTTTTCCCCCCTGCTTTCCCTACAACAGCTGCAGGATGGTGCTGTCTGGGCTTGATGGAAAGGACAGGCCTATTTGGCAGTGGCTTATTATTAGCATTATTCCCTATTCGTTCATGGGTATTAAATAAATGTAAAGAGAGCTTGGCTTCTCCAAGATCTCGCTCCCCCAGCTCTCTCTCTTTCTCACACAGCAGCTGTCCAGTGGGACATGCCTGTCAGCAGGGAGCCAGTGTAACCCTTCCAGCCTTGCTCTGTGGAACACAAATCCTTGCCTTCTGGCAGGGACTTCAGCGTGGTGATTTTGGAAACCCCAGGTGCTCTCCTCGTGGAAGGCAGGCAGCAAAGGTTTGGGCTCTCTCCACACCTCTCATGTGCATTTCTACAGCCAGAAAATGGTGCTGGAATAGTTTTGTACCAACAGCTTAGTAACTTTCTGCAGTGACTTAAGAAGCTTAAGACTGGCCAAGCTGGCTGTCACGGGGTTTCTTTTTGTATCATACACATTAATCTAAACATTGTTGGAAATGCAATTGTTTTGTCTTTATGCTCTTCTGGAAATGCTACAATGCTCCAGGAATATCCTTGTCTCTTTGCCATTGGGACTTACATAAACATACAGATGTCCTCTGAGCACATGCACTGTTTTTTAATGTTTTGTACCATCATTTCCTTGATCTTTGTAAAAAACCTTTTGTAAAAAACCCAGTTTGGAAGTTTCATTGTAAATTATATGTGCTTACAGGATTTTGACTTGACATCTCTGTGTGATTCTCCAGGAAAAAAATATTAATTAGAACCTGCATTCATCCTTCCTTGCTGATATTTTGACATAAATAGTGAACAGACAGAGCAGGGATGCTAAAGTTCATGAAAACTGAGTTACTCACAAAAAAAAGTGACTAATCACTTTCCCATTTAATCCTCAAATTAAGAAGTTATGTAATAAAGTGAGTAAGCTGAAAGCTATAAAATAAACTGGCTATACAGCAATTATGCTTAGAGATGTGCAGTTAAACTGGAAATGTGCAGGATTCAGTGCTTAGGAGGTTTTTAGACAGAAGTCAACCACCTGAAAAGTGCAAGGAATTTGAAGTGCACTGTTGAATGTATTTTTTAAAACAGAAATTGACTGGCAAATCCAAGCTGTGAATAATCACAGGCTCTGCCTTTTGTTCACAGCATCAGCTCTTTCAATTATGTTGCTTCTATGAGCAATGTAGCAGAGGAGCTGTAGAGTTGACCAATCAAACTTTGAATACTTTCTCACCAAACAAAAATCCCTTCATGGGGGAAAAAATTGCAGAAGTCCTGCCCCCCTTCTCTCTTCCCCTGCTTTGTTTTTGCAATATTTGAAGCACTGTAAAATTATTTCAGTGGCAAATCAAGAGGAAGAAGTTCACTTTCCAGCTGTCCCTGTGTTGTAGGAGCTGCCAGAACTGAGAGATGGAGAATTTCCCTGCCCTGTGCTCAGCCATGGATCTGGGCACTCACAGACCTGTTGATGCTGTGAGCAGGAGGGATTTTCCACAGTTGGTTTTTATCACAGGGACTGTGATTATCAGCATCTTATCAAAACACTCCTTATAAACGACACCAAATCGATACTTGAGAGAGCACAAGGAAAAGGAATTTCGTGGAGATTGCAAGGCTGAAATGAAGCCCACAACATTTAAAATTCAAGGAAAGCTACTGCAAAAGGAGTTCCTGAGGGGTGAACACTTTTAGGCCATAGCCTAAAATTGGGAGAACCAGAATATTGGGAGAAAAGGCTGAAATGTCACCAGGAAAACACGTTCTTGATCACAATGCAAACAGAGGAGCAGAGCAGAGCGTTGGGGCTGTTCTATGAGGCTGCTGGCCTTTCATGTTCTGAATTTCTTGTTCTTTTCTGGGCTCTTCTGTCCTAGGTGGCACCTCAGCCCCTTTTTGAACCTTGCCACAGGGTGACTTAGCACAGAGATAAGAACCAGGCAGTTCCTACTTAAAATTGCAGCAGATGAAGGAGTGACCAGCTTCAGAGGGGATCATCAGTTAAGCCTGATATGGGCACACAGGGAAAATAACTGTAGAGCCAGCAGTTTCTGCTCTGAGAGCTTATGTATTTTAAGCTTGATCTACTTAAGGCATTATCCATAGTATATGAATCTCTTAATTCTTTTTCTTGATTTCTACATGGAGCAGCAGTGATAGCTGGTGGCACAGACTTGCCTGCCTCTTCAATTTTGGTATAAAGTCCTGGAAATTGGCTTAATATGTACAGATGAAGTACACTGGTATTACAGTCAGTTGGGATTAAGGACTCATAAGAACAATGAGAGGAAAAAAACCAAATAAATTTGACATTTTAGAGAATTAAACTTTAAAAAACCATTGAAGTGTATTATTGAATTTGAGTGTAAACAGAGAAGTCCCAACTACCCTGTCACCAAGTCTCACAAGCCAGGTAAGGCTAAAACCCATCAGAGTTACCCTGAACTTGTGCTGATTTTTCCCTAAGTTTCATTCCTAGACACTGACACTTCAGTTAACTGATTCCTCCCTCTGTCAGTGCAGCTCATCCAGCTCATACCTCCATTCATGTGTGCTGCAGCAAAGGAAATCCTTGCCTTGTTCTGCCCTGTCAGGAGGAGAAGGGAGGTTATTTTCAACAACTGTTCACAGCCAGAACTACGAGAGGATTCCCCACCAGTCCCTGAGAAGATGCAGCATCACCTTCTTTCTTGTACCACTTCCTAACCACTGGATGATCCTGAGTGCAAACAGGAGGAATTCCAAGAGTTCTTCATCCCTAGTAATCAAATAGGGACCCAGCCAGCCCTGGAGGTTCTCTGCCTGTTCTAAAGAAAGCACAGAACACATTACACACTGCTGTGGGAAGCCCAGCAACCCTTTTCCCTTAAAATATGTATCACAGGAAAGGAAAGAAACTGAATGTACAGACAGCAACTTCCCCTTCATTTCAGAAGTTTTAATCCCTCCCTCTGATATATTTATGACACAGTTAAAACACTTAAAGTTTTAATATCACTGGGGCCTTTAAAAGTTTTTTTTTAAATTAGCCATTTTATCTGTCTTCTTTTTTCTTCCAAGCTGGCAAAGTTTTGTTTATCAGCAATTAGGCACCTTACTAACACTGCAGAGAGGATTGAAACATAGCAGAGTGCATTGCTGAGGCTTTGTCACAGAGAGAAATGATGATACAGAATTCCACCTGCTGCTGGAACACAAAATCCTTCTCTCTGCCCTTTCCTCAGGTGGAGCTGATGTGCCCATCTTGTGCCCTGTGATGAAACCCACCTCTAAGGCTGCTATCCCTAATTGAAAAGTATTATTGAGTAATTTCTTCTTGCTTGGAAAACTGTTAGAGGAATAGTCTTAGTTAAAAATGGAAAAGGCTGAATTTGTGGGCATGTGGGATGTTATTTATAAGAATAATAATTATGTCAAACTTGGTTTCCTAGACTTGATGAGAAGTTTCATGACATGGCTGCTCACTGAAGCCAGAGGTGAGAGATCATTTCCTGTTTCACAGAGCAAACTCAAGGGAAAGCTGTACTGTCTAAGAATTGAAGAAGAAACATTTCTCTCTCCAGCCAGATTATTAAAAAAGATCCACATATCTGTCATGTTGGTAACCTTTTGAAAAACAGCTTTTAGAGAACACTAAGATAAGAATCTCTGAACAGAAACAGACTGTTTAATACTATTTTTACAAAGGAAATAGCCTGAGAAAAAATGAGTTCACACAGGCTGGATATTGTTTAAAATAAAGCTATTATTCTTTCTAGTTTGTGCTTTGCAGTACAGTGAAATGTATTTTAGTGGTTCCCAGGGTGGACACTGCTCTATAATGAAAATTATTTATTTTGGAATAATAAGTTTGCTTCAAATGTAATTCAAATGTAGGTTTTTTTTAGTATAACACACACACTCAGACAGAGCTGATTTTCTAGAGCAGTGTCCATGCAGAGAACTATCCTGGAATTCTTACTGTGGTCATTTACTCTCTAGTAGAGACATGGTGTGAGCTTGGGGGAGGGATTATGGAATTGCTTTCTTTTGAGGGAGAGCCACTATGTGAGTGACACAGGGCTTCTGTTCTAAGAGGTATAACCCAGATTTTGGGGCTCTGTGTTGGTGTTAAACTACTGCATCATTTCAGAACAGATGTGCCAGTTAGGTAGACACTGCATTATAAAGCAACAGGAAAATTAGGGCTGTTGGAAAGCAAAAGCCAAGTTGAGTAATTGGAGAATTTTAATTCAGAGCTTCCTCTGCTCCTGCTGCTAGGTTAAGAGGGGGCAGTTTCTGCAGAGAAAAAGGTATAGGAAGGAAGGTGTTTAAACTCTGTCCCTGACAGAGGACTGGAAATTGGAGAAATGTGTGTTATACTGAAACAAGAGCTATAACAAGGCAGTGCAAGCCCATGGCAACCCTTGCAGGAATACACAAACCTTGCTGGTGACCACAGCACCCCCTGCTTCCACCTGTGGAAAGGATCCAAATGCCCCAAGAAAAGCAGAAACCAAAAGAAGTTATGAGTACTTCAATATTGTTCTGCAGATAAACCAGCCAAATATACCAGGGAAAATCCCCATTGTTCCTGGAGATAAATCCTGGAGAAGGTTTTGTGTTGATTTTGCAGGAACTCCAGGAAAATGCAGTTAGCACTTCACCCTCCATAGCTTCAAGGAGCAAACAGCTGCCTGCTGAAAAGGTCAGGCCTCTGTCTAGCATTTGTTGCCACTGGACTGGCAAGAATTCCTTTAAATAACTTCAAGCGAGTCAACAATTCCACGTGCAAAATTGTAGAGACAACGGGACAAATGAGCATGGATCAGCAGACTGTGTTTTTTGGGCTATTCTGATCCACAGAGAAGGAAAAGTTTTGTTTCCACAGCTTTTTTTTCCTGGTTGTTGTTTACACAGCAGCTGTAAGCCCTGGACTGGCAGTGCCTGATGGCTTTGCCAGTACAACCTCTGGCAGGGATGCTGAACTCCAGAAAAAGTGGCTAAAAGTGCACATATTCCAGCAGCAGAGCAGCACCAGCAAGTGGAAACCAGCAGAATGGGTGTGGTTTCTTTGCCAGGAATACTGGTTATACCCCAAAAACACCCCCTTTGCCAGCACTCCTGAAGAACCAGTGGGAGCCTGGCCATTGGAGTGTGTCTGGCTTGAGCTCAGAGCAGGTTTTATGGCAACTGCCCTGCACACAGCTCTGGGCAGCAGTCAGGGGCAGCTCGTGTGCTCACTGACCTGCAGGGCTCCCTGGCAGCAGCCACAGCAGCAAGATGTCACCTTTCCTGGTGCCCTTGAGCTGCTGAACTGCATAGAGCTGGGCAGGGGAAGGTCAAAATGGGAAAAAGCAAAATACTCCTTTATTATCTCCCTGCTTCTGTTCCTTGAGATGACTTCCTACAAATGACTGTCATTTTGGGAAAGGCTCTGGTGCAAGAGACACACACACAGCTGAGGGGCAGGAACAGGGTTTCCTTACACAGCTGCCTCACTGCTTCCAGAGATCCTAGACTGGACTGTAATAACTCACAGAATGGTAAGCTGGCATTGATTTTAGCTTTCCCTCTTGTGTCAGCTGTAATTTACAATGATTTGGGAGCTCTTCAGGTAACTGAGCCTTCCTGCACTGAATGGAGCAGGCATCTCAGCAGAAAGGACAATGTGGGCAAGCTGAGAGTAGAAATTGTCAGACCTCTCCCTGTGTAGGCCACCCCTAAGAATTATAGCCCCAAAACAAGCCTAGAAAGTGCAGTGATCTGTCTCTAGGAAAAAGAGAAAAGTTCTGTGGTATGAGGAGAAAAGAGGTGGGGAGAAAAATGAGCATTGTCCTCCCACTTCAGAAAATCTGGAAGGGAGAAGGAACAGGGTCTTGGTTCTGGATATTGACCCCCGTGAGAGGAACAATTTGTGCCACTTCTGGGCCACTTTATCTTTGCCCAGCCCAAGGTGAGGCTGCTGATGCTCTGCAGCACATTTCCCTTTGCCCAGCAGTGCTGAGGGAGAGAGCTGTACATTAAACCACAAAAACAGATCCTCCTGTGGATTCTCATCACAGACAATCCTCAGCACTGAACTGCACTGTGTGGTTTTTGGAGATCTCCAGCTCCAGCCACCTGCATAGAGGAGCATTTTGAAGGAGCAGTTTGTGCAACCACTCAGATCTTTGATCTCCCAGATCTCCCAGGCTTCCTGAGCACAGAGATCTTTTGATCAGTGCCCTCTGACTTCGGGTAAAGAATGAGAATCACAGGGAAGTTTGAGAAAAACATCTGAACTAAAGCCTCATCACAGTGCACTGCCACCTCCTGTATGGCTTTTTGGCACTGTGGTAGGTTTGATAATCACTGGACCTCGAGTCATGAACTTCACTTACAATATTTAATCGAAACATCTGCCCAGGTCCCAGAATTTGTGGCATTTTGTCCTAGCTCTGCACAAAGCACAGTCCTGAGCTCCCTGGAAAATGCAGACACATGTACAGGGATGTGGCTTAGCTTCAGACACCTGAATATCCAATCTTGACCATATTCTACTCACATTTACTTTTGTAATTTACTTTACAGAGACTATAATGGGAGAGAAAAAAGGAAAGGTTAATTAGAATTTATGGTTTCCCTGCAAACAACCACCTCCAAACAGATAAATCTGTTACTGTAGTAAAAAATATTTAAGACAATCCAGGGCATTCAAATTTGAGTTCATCCCATCTTTTGAGTTGACAACAATGTAATTCACTGAAGATGGAGACAGTGGAGGAGTCTCAGGCATCTTTTGAAGAGAATTAACTCTGGTCAAAATAGAGTTGTATCTGTGCCAGAGCCTAAAGTGAACACACATGAAATTTAGGCTATAACAAGGCAGATCAGTGTTCTATAAATTGCCCTGATGAGTGCTCTATAAATTGCCCTGATCTTTAGAGTATGCCAAGCTAAACCATTAGAGGCAAATGCTCTCTGATCTGATGTCTTGAAGACAAACTTCTTTTTCCTGTGCCTAATTCAAGATGCAGAAAGTTTGTGTCCCCTTTCAGTTCTTAAGGTTATAACAACCATCTTTTTTTTTTCCTAAGAAAGGAAAATGAAGCTATCTCAAATTAACAGTGTGAATACAACCACAAAAAAATTAAAATATTAAGCTGCTTGGCAATCATGTAGTTTTAGCAAATTTACTGACTTAGTTTTTATTATTCTTTCTTTATAAGTAGTAATGTTTCACTCCTTGGAACCTCATCACCCTTTGGTCTTGTTCTAAATTATTTTCAATTCTTTCTCTTAAAACTACAGAGTTTTCTTTTGTTTTCTGGAATTTTGTATCACAACTAATTTTTAACAGTGCATCCTGTTGATAATTAAGCTGATCTCAGGAATCAGTTGATATCTGAATATTCTCAATATTTTCTCAGAGGCTTGTGTGATTTTGGGCACTGATCTGAGTCACTGAAGCAAGTTTTTAGATGTTGCTTACTTTTAATATTCTGCCTTGTGTTTCATTAGAGCTGTGAGTCCTCCTGTCACAGACCTCAGTAAAGATGTAATGCTATTACCAGAACAGTCAACTTAATTGTTGCAAACTATTATGTATTGCTGAGAAAGCTGAGCTCCTAACAAGGTGTTTTTGGAACTCATCACATTGGATTCTGAGCCCTTAAACGTTTTTCAGCTGCTAGAGGCTGTGTCACTTCCTCTTCCATAAGCCCTGTTGAACATCCTGGGCAGAACTCTTCCTCTTCCCAGGACCCTGCTGCTCTGAAGCAGCTTCAAAACTCCATTTCCTGGGGCTGCAGCCCTGTGAGCACTCAGGGATTTCTGTCAGCCTCTCAGGGAACTGTGGCCACCAAAGCAAGAGGGCACTCAAGATCTGAGAGGGCTCCAAAGCACCACCACGTTCACTTATTTAAACCTGTGCACTTACTTGTCACTCACTGCTTGCATCCATTGACACACAGCTGCTTCCTTCCTGCTCCTCAGTGTCCCAGCTTTGAGCAGTCAGGTCCTGCTGAGAAAGTGCACTGCCTCTTTTTCCAGTGATGGGAACTCCTCCTTTTCCCTATGCCTCCATGTTTTTTGAGTTCCTGCTAATCAAATCGTATTTCTTTACCACAAACCTGTGACTCTTCCATCCCTTCCCTCTCTCTGCAGGGATCTGTAGCTGATTCTTTCAGTTCCAGTTCTCTGTGGCTGCAGTGCCCAGAAAACATCCCAGCCCTGCCTGGCTGTTGCTGGATTACCAAAGTCCCTCCTCCACGGTGCCCTCAGATCTCACATCTGGCTGCTGTAGTTCAGCCTCAGCCCTCCCTGGCTCCCGTGGAAAGGCAGCCAGTCCCAGGCTGGCCTTTTAGCAGTGCTCTGATGAATGGAATATGACTTGCATTTCACACTTAATGCAATTTAGGAGGCAGCAGTTAGAGATGCTAGAAAACTTGGCAACAAAATGCCAATTAGGTGTGACTTAACACAGACAATTAACACAGCATCTGAAATGTTCTCCTGCTACTCCTTATTATTGAATTGTATCCATTCAGTCCCATTATGCCCTCCTGATAAAGGGATTATTCAGTGCTTTTTTTCCCTTGCTCACTCCATGGTTCTCCATGGTGTTTTTTACAGGCTCTTGGCTCTGCCACACTGCTGTGACCACCTGCTCTGGTACCAAACCCAGCTCATTCAAAGCAAGCTCTGATGTCTCTGTAACACAACAGCTGTGAATAAAACTGAGGCTTATCCTGTGATGAGAAAGTTTCCAACTGGATATTGTCTAAAAATTGGAACAAGCATGGTGAAATACCAGAGCAGGCTGGGGACTGTGGGCTCTCCATCCTCAGAGGTACAGAAATCTTGACTGACTGGCACTGAGCAAACAGCTCTAACTGGGGGCTGGCCCTGCTTTGGGCAGGAGGTTGAACTGGGTGGGTGTCCAGAGGTGCCCACCCAGAATAAACGATATTATTTGACTCTTAAAATAACACTGACACATCAGGTTTTTTGTATCTATGTAATAAAAATTTATTTATTGATGTATTTATATTATTTATGTATTGATTTGTACTATTTATTGATTGATTTACATTATTTATTGATTGATTTGTAT